>QANU01062480.1:162970-219598 GCA_003254905.1 Nissolia schottii
GAGGTAGTTCCGGAGCTTGTTGGGAATTTTAATCACATCATAGTTTCATGCATCCAGTTACTTATTACACAGAACTATTATTTCGTTGATTGCCCGCCATCAGATCTTAACTTGTCATCACTTTCGTGCATGACAAGATCACAGGTTTCCTTTGTTAAACTGTCACTCTCGCACACAAGCTTAACAAAGTACACCAGAATTATCGTAGATGTTAAAGTGGCTAACTTCTAGTCCCATTACGGCGACAAGGTTAGATGAATGATTTAGGTCCGACTCTAATGATTGTAACTTTCGTTCACAACGTTCAAGTCTTAAATCTAGCTTAGCATGGCGGTTTAATCGTAACTCGGTTTGTAACTTAACTAGCATAACTCTCGTTCATGCAAGAAAGTCTCAAGCCAAGATCAAAACACTAAACCAAACTAGCATTAGGCATAAAATGATTCAAACAAATCATAAGAAATAAATAAATTTATATGTAATAGTTACATGGATACAAGCAAACTACAATAATGACCAAAATCCCAACAAAAAGAGGGTTAGGAACCCATCTTACGAGAGTATCTCGGAGGCAAGGTTTAGGCACTTACCATGACACGTGCTCACGCTATCATGGCCATGGCTTCGCCAAGCTTCCTCGATCTCCGACTCCTTCACAAGCCTCATCTTTGTTCCTAACCTAACCTAAACTAAACTAAGCTTAAAAATACAAAGAAAATGTGGAAGAAGTGAAGAATGGAGGGGGTTGGATGGAATGCCTCGAATGATCCTCGGCCTCCTCTATTTATAGGCAGATTTTGGGGTCCATCGCTCAGCGGGTTTGGCACCTTCGCTGAGCGATAATCTCTTAATCGCTGGGCGGCGGCGCACTATCGCTGAGTGGTTGTACTTTTACGCGTCTTCATTAAATGTTAGGCAGCTTTTGCAGGGTGGTGCTGACGTGGATAGCGGCGCCAGGCTGGCTCCAGCTGCCAGCCTGGCGCATTTATTGCGCCGGCGCACGTTGCTTGCCGACACTAAATCGCTGAGCGATAAGTGTTATACCGCTGAGCGGTTAGTTTTTGAGCGTTGAGCGATGCATTGTTCCTCGCTGAGCGGTGCCTTCGTCCAGAATCTTCTTTTTAATCTCTTTTCTAATTCTGCCCTTTTTCTTCCTTTCTTCATGGGATTATTCCTCAATAATTTACACTTGCATCCATCTACCAAAATATATTAGAAATCCTACAAAATATGGAAAATTAATTAGATAAATCGTTTAACAACATAATAGATAAGTGCCATTTTAGGATTTGAAAATTGTATAAATTGTATAAATTGGGCACTTATCAGCTAGTATGATGACAAACAGTCATCAACTTAAGTTTTAAGGGGTTCTAAGGTTGTTTCTCAGGTTTATTATTTGGGAGAGGTAACCAATCCTCATCTCAAAGTAGAGGATTATGTTTGATCCTCAATCCTCTTAGGTTGATAAATCTTTGATCCTCTGAGATAGAGAGAAAAATATACCCATCAAACGATATACCAAACTTAAATAAATTTAAATTTAATGTATTAGGATTTAGGGTATGAAGTTATGTAAGAGATGATGAATAATAGTTAATGAACTTTATACTAATTTATCATGTTTTACATATAATTACTTTATTAGCCTACAATGTAACTAATAAATATTTTTTTTTAAAAAAACTTTGGTAATTACCGACGGCATTTTGTCGATAGGTAACTATAACTCAACTGACATGTCAGTCTAATTTCGACATACTTGTTTCTCAAAAGCAGGTCAGTGGAGTTCATTTTATGTCGACAATAGCTACCGACCATAATATTACCGATGAATTTTGGAAGTCAGTAAACTCGTTAGTAGTTATAGAATCCGTCAGTAAGATACGTAACTTTGTCGCTATTGAGTGTTTTCTAGTAGTGACTTCAGTTTAGATACAAGTGCAAGGATAAAAAAAAAGCACACCCTAATAATAAATAAAATTAATTAGAAATACTATTATGATAAGCCAATTTGACAATTTTTGAACAACCACACTCACAAATGTGTGGAGTCTAAGATGGACCCTACACCTTTTGGGGTGTTATTATTGTAGGTTGTCAAAATGAGTTGTCATATTTGTTGGAAAAAATTCCCTCAGGCACACAAATCAAAACAAAGGAACACAAGAGAATTTAAGTGGTTCGACCTCAATTGCCTACATCCACGGATGAGAATGTACCAAATCCATTAAATTTGATAGCAAAATTATAATCACCAATAAACAACTTTTGCATAGCTAAAGGTTCAAACCATCCTCCACTGCAATTTTTGAGGATAAAGTTGCAAAACTCTCTACTATGACAACTTTTGAAAACAAAGTTGCAAACTCTACACCTCAACTCTTGTATCATAGCTATTCACAGAACATGTTGTTTGAACTCCACATTTTTAGGAAGACTTTCAACACAAAAGACTCCACACCTGTATCCACTAAAGTTCTTCACATTTTTTGCTCCTTTCTCATACCCCGACCAATTCCCCCTTATAAGTATTTATATGCCAACAACAATCTACGAGACTAGCAACTAATTACAACATCAATCCTAATAATTAATAATTTTCTATTTTATCTAGTAAATCACTCATACTTTACTCTCATAAAAATTAAAATAATTGCAAATATTTTGATGATAATTATAATTAAAACATAAATCTCTTCAAAATAGAAAACTATCAATTACCATATTTCTAGAGGAATTTGGGTTAAACCTAACAATATTATCATTTCTCAAAATTAAGAGAAATATTATTTGTACTTATCATTTGTGGGATACCGTGCTCACTCACAACATATCCACCCTTGGATTGAATTTCAATGGGACATACACCACATTGAGATCTCAATCAATGGTAACTGAGTGGCAAGTTGACATCGTGTCCCACAAATAACAAGTCCAAATAATACAAGTTCAAAATTAAGAATTATGTTATTTATACTTATGTGTGGCGCATCGTGTTAAAGACATACATATCCACTGTTAGATGAGATTTCAATGGAATTCATATCATAAAGAAATTTCACCCATTGTCTGTCAACATAGTGTTCCATACATCAAAATGAGTACAAGTAACATTTTTCCAAAATTAAAATGGAGAAATCATGAATAAGGAAGCAATAAATATGAGTAAGTAAAGAACATGGTTTCCTGTGACCTTAATTCCTTTAATACTCTCTCTATATTTCCCTTCTTCCTCGTTTCCTCCTTCACTCCCCCACCCTCCACCCATAATCTCGTCCTTCTTCTCTTCCTTCTTTCTTTTTCAATTTTTCACTAAAGCTCTTCACATTTTTTTTTTTACTCCCTTCTCATACCCTGATCAATTCTCTGTTATGAGTATTTATATGCTAACAACTAGGGCTGTCAAAATGAGCCCGACCCGTGGATCCGACCCGTTTACCCGGTTACATGGACTGATTTTACATGAAAAAAATAGGCTCGCCCACGGACCGACCATAAACGAGCCGGACCCTAAAAATAAGCATATTTTTTACCCGACCCATTTGACAGTCATACTAACAACAATATACAAGAAAAATAACTAATTACAACATCAATCTTAATGAGTAATAATTTTTTATTATAGCTAGTAAACCACTCTTATTCTTTCATATCAATTAAAATAATCACAAATATTTTAATTATAATTACAATTAAAACTATAAATTTCTCAAAAAGAAAACTATCAATTATCATATTCTCGTAGGATTTTGGATTATACCCAACAATATTATTATTTTTCAAAATTAAAAAAAAAATGTTATTTGTATTCATAATTTGTGGGATGCTTATCACATATACATCATTGGATAGTATCCTACCAATAATGAATCCAAACAACACAATTCCAAAATTAAGAGTTATACTTTTTATAATTATTTATGTGTGAGACACTATACTACAACATATATATATATATATATATATATATATATATATAATTAAATAAAATTTTAATATAATTCACACTTTAAAATTTTTTTATTTAATTATAAACATATGTTTCGGCACAATATCGCGGTACCCATAACATTCTTCTAAAAAAAAAATGATTAGAAGGGAGAAATCACTAATGAGGTAGCAATAAATATGAGTAAATGAAGAACGCATGGTTCCCGTGACCTCAATTCCTTTAATACTCTCCCCATTCTTCCTCCTTCCCCCTTCCCCCTTCACCCTTCACAACCCAACCCGCTTCCAACCATAATATCCTCCTTCCTTTTTCGATTATCCATTCAAACCCCCCAATCTCTCTCTTAACAAAAACTTCGATTTCACGTCACCGAAACCCATCTATGGCATCCCTCGAACCAAACGACGATTCCAGTAACCCCGAAACGTTCCCCGATTCCAATCACAAGAAGCGCCGCAGAATCGGAGACCTCGCCGCCGCCGCCGATCGCGCCTCCCTCGACCTCATCCCCTGGAGATCCGACTCCGAGCAGCAGATCTACTCCTCCAAGCTCCTCCGCGCCCTCCGCCACGTCCTCAGCCGCAACCCTTCCCCGTCGGCCAAGCCTCGCCAGGTCCGAGACGCCGCCGACCGAGTCCTCGCCGCCGCGGCCAAGGGGAAAACGCGCTGGAGCCGCGCCATCCTAGCGGCGCCGTCGCGCGGCCGGTGTAATCTCTGGCAGAATCACAAGAAGGCGAAGAAGAGGGTTACCGGAGTGACTGGATTGAAGAGGGCGCGTGACGGCGGGGAGAGGAGGAGGTTACCGGCTGTGCAGAGGAAAGCGCGCGTTCTAAGCCGGTTGGTTCCCGGTTGCCGGAAGCTCTCGTTCCCGAACCTTCTAGAAGAAGCGACTGACTATATTTCGGCCTTGGAGATGCAAGTTAAGACCATGACGAAACTCGCCGAGTTGCTCGCCGGTGGCGCGCCTGGTGGAATCGGCGCTGGAACGTTGAGTTGACTCGCCCGAGTTGTTTAGAATCAGCCTAGGCTATATTGCGGCAGGTGTTTGTTAATTTTTTTTTTTATTATTATTATATCTTTTTTTTTAATTTTATTGGTTTTCAGATTCATGTATTTTATATCATGTACATGCCATTTACCTTTTTCTTTTTTCCTTTTCTCCTTTTCGGTTCCGCTATCACCACCTTCCTCTTCCCTCTTTATTTTTTAATTCTTTATTTTATGTATTCAGTTGAATGTGAACGTGCTACCACCTACTTTGATAGTTTGATTCGTTTCTTAATTGTTTTTTTTCTTAAATAAAATAAATAACTTTTGATAAATATTAAACGGTAAAGAAACGAGAAATGAAATTAGTTCTTGCGAATTGCGTACGAAGCCTGCTAAACCAATGTCCACCCTATGGGGGGTAAAAGAATGTTATTTCTATTTTCAAGTTTTTCAAAATGAAAAGAAAAAAAAAATAAAAATTAAGCTTTTAAATTTTTCTCCACCTTGATTGTCATTTTCAGCCTTTCATCGTTTGAGCTTGAAGTTGTATGTCGTCATGTGAATGATTCTTTGCCTTTTATGGCTGACGAAAATCACTAATACTAGCACTTTTTTTTTTATTGGGAGTAATGCTTGGATGTTATAAACTTAACCTAACTACTATTTGGATTTTGTGTACCACTAGAAAATTGCATTTATGCTTGAAATGTGGAAATCATACAAATAAAATTTAACTTGAATGTAGTGTTAGTATAATTTTATCGTTAAATAAATTGTTAGTACAATTTTTAGTAAAAATTTTTACACAATCAATTAATTTATTCATTTCATATGCATGATTTTTTAAAGTTAATTATGTGATAATATTTAATTAGATAATTTTATAAAAAATCTTTATACGTAAATATCAATTATTCTCTAATTTTAATATATAGATATTTAATTTTCTCCAAAACCATATAGAGATATTTAATTTATTTATTATAATAATTATCTCATAAAATAAATAACATAATGTTAAACTACTCTGTAATGTAATTAAAATTTTTGATAAAAATCATGATAATGGTGTGAAAACATAATAGTGAAACTTACCCCCTTTTCTTTATCGAAAGATTATTCATGTCACATCATTTTGGCATTTTACATTTAGCAATTTTTTTACTGGCAATTTTCTGTAATGTTATATAGTTAATTAAAAGTATAAAATAATATATTAAAATTATTTTTTGAAGTAATAGAAGATGCTTAAAAAAAAAGTTAGTAGTCCATTGGCCTGAATATGTTGCCTTGTCTTCAAATTAAAATGGCAAAACCCAAAACTAAGCGTTTAGACAATTAGGTTGGAAGTATTGCAAATATTGCTCCTACCTTTTTTTTTCTTTTCTTTTTTTAATTTCATTGGTTGTTTAGGGTGTAATTGTGAGTTGAGTTTAAAAGAAAAAAATTTAAAAATCTAGTCATAATTTTATATGTCAAAACTTTAACTAAACTTCAAAAACTTTTTTTTTATCTCCTAAATTCAACTCATAAATACACCCCAAACTAAAAATATTAAAAAAATTAGATTTTTTTTTTCTCTGAAGAAAGGAAAAGGAAAAGGAAAGAATAGATATTCAACTTGATCTTTTAAAATCAACCACCACCCGCATGCTTTCGGCTAGCAATGATCTTTCATCAACAGATATGAAGCAGTGTGGTGTACGGTGTCGCCAGATTCCATTCCGTTTGAAGTAATTCACCAACCGAATTGTTTATGCAGATTTTGACCCTGTGTCGTACTTCACAGTCAAATTGGCATTCACTCACAATCGCAATTAACTAATCGCGCAGAGTGAAGTGCTTCTCTTTTGGTGCATAATAACCAACTGTGACACGCGTAATCTATGCCCATATATCATCCTATTCTCATTTGCTGCTCCACTTTTGGGATTTTTTACATATATATGAACTCGGTGAGTTTGTAATCTCATAATATGGTTCATTCAAGAAAATTACGAATGTGAGTTTCTTGTCTGAAATTGCTATTCCCATGGCAATTTCAGACTTTCTGAATTTTTTTTAAGTCTAAAATTGCCACTCTTGTGGCGATTTCAGACATTTGAAATTTTTTTTTAATTCTCTGATTTTTTGAAATCGCCTTGCACAGTGACAATTTGAGAAATTTGCCCCACACTTTCCTAATTTCTCATTTCAACCCATATTTTGGGAATTCCTCCCCCCACCTAAATATGAGTGGCGATTTCAGACATCTGATTTTTTTTTTAATTTTTCGATTTTTTGAAATCGCCCTGAACAGTGGCGATTTCAAAATTTTAGCCCATATTTTGATAATTTTTCTTTTCAACCCACAGATTGGGATTCTCCCCAAACCACATAAATGTTAAAACCCCACATTCTGATAATAATTATTAACTAACTTACTAATATTTTTTATTCAGTTTAATATTAAATTCATTTTTTAACTTACTAATATTTTTTATTTAGTTTAATATTAAATTCATTTTTAATTATATTAATACTTATGAAAAAAAAGAAAAATAAGGCTGGACAAGCATGTCAAGCCACTAGTTTGTGATAACATCTGCTTCATTGTATATAGGGAGGGACCACATCCACATTGATGTGTATGCAAGACAAGGCTTGCTCTTTCTAACTTCCACGAAATCACATTATTTGTGGGCTTTCGTTTTATTCTTTTTCAATCCCATTAGTCACCACATTTCACATGCGACCATGTGCCTCCATTTATGAAGCCGTCTCTTTTCTTTCCTTCTCTTTTCTTCTCTCTCTCTTTATTTTCTCTCCCCTCTTTTCTGTCTTTCTTTCACCTTTATCGTCCTTTCTTACTTTTCCTGATCAATATGCTTGGCTCAAATTATAGAGGCTAAACAGCCACCAAAATCTAAGCCACGAGACCATGGCCCGATTTATGTAATATAATTCAAGGGCAATAACATCCAAAAAAAAAAAAACTTAAATTTATTTATGTTAACTTTAGGTTGTGTTTGGATGAGGCATTTTTAAATTTTAAGGAATTTGAAATAAAAGATAATTTAAACGATTCAATTGAATTCTCTTTTTTTTTTAATTTGAATAAGATAATATATTACATCATTTACAAAATATTTTTTGAATAATAAAATTATATTTACCTATTTTAGGTGGGGTTTGACCGACAACCAATGGTGACAATGGTGGTCGATTGGATATTGATGGTGTCCACTGGCGATCAGTGGTGGCTGGTCGGCGTTCAATGATGTTAGTCGACATTCAATGGTGGTCGATTGGTGTATGGTAGTGTTTGATCTGGCAGTGACCGACCAACAACCTCTGGCGGTGGCTGACAGTGTTTGTCAATGGCCAATCGGCATTTAGAGGTGGCTAGTCGGCAATATTCGATGATAGTTGCCAGCTGACATTCAGTGGTGGTCGACCGACATTCAGCAATGGTCGACTAGCATTCGGCGATGATCGGCCAACGTTCAACAGTGGCCAACTGGCATTTGGTGGTGGTTGGTCGACAATCAGCATTTGCTGGCTGGCGCTCAGTGGGTTTTGACCGACGTTCGACAAGTTCCAACTAGCGTTTGGCAGTGGCTAGCTAGCGATGAACAATGAGTGATAGATGATGAATCAATGATGGTTGGAAAAGATCAGTGATTGCTGACCGGCGATTGACGATGGTGGCCAACATTGATCGGCGGTGGTTAGTAGTGATGGTGATCAATGGTGACCGCCCAACGTTTGGTAGTGGCCATTCGGCGATAAACATTGAGTAGTAGATTATGAATGGTTATAGAGTTTGAGGATGAGAGAGTCAAGAAAATGAGTAGAGATGAAGGGAATTTTAGAATTTCTTGTGAAGAGAAGGAAATTGAAATCCATTCTTTTGAAATTCCCTTTATTTGATATCCCAACAAGAAATTTTGTAGCTAGTCAATTGAAATCCTCTCAAATATTACATTACCCTATAAGAATATCCCATCCAAATGCGACCATAGGCTTAAATAAATTTTTAGTACCTAATAAATAATAAATTTTGGTTTTGACCTCTAATTAAAAATTTCTTTGATTTTGGTTCCTAATAAATTTTTTGTTTAATTTTGGTCCCAAATGTCAGTTATCTTTGTTAATTGATGACACTGATTGATCTCATGTAATAATATACTCACCCAAATACCCATGTTGTTTGACCCCAACAACCTAAACCGGACTCAATGTGTTTACCCATTTTTTTAATATCAATCGGTACCCAAACTCATTACCCAAATCCATTTCATTTTTCTCCCTCTCATACTCCAAAGTCCCCTCCCCTCGTAATGTCCTCACTATCCTTACCTTTACCTCCATCCCCACCCTCCATTTTCAAAGAAATTAGTAAATGGATCAGGTCAAGTTTAGATCATGATTACAAAGAAACATGAGTATTAGGGTAGGTAAACCTATCACAGAGGATTAATGAGTGCTACATAAGTTAAGTTGAGTTGAATTGGACTCAGTTTTCCTAGTCATCAGTTAAATGAGATAATTGATATCAAAGACCAAACCAAACAACAAAATTATCAGAAACTCAAACCAAAGAAATCTTTTTATGGGAGGTAAAACCCAAAATTCACAATTTATTAAGTACTAAATACCTATTTAAGTCTTAAGACACTGTTTGGTATATCGTATATGATAAGGCTTGATAGTACTAGACATGATAATATAAAGCCTAATAATATAGTATAAGAAATATGTTGTTTAAGTTTTTATACTATCTAGGGTCTTATGCGTCACATGTAACTATATATTCTATCTCATACTTGCTGTGTCATTTTTATAGAAGCTTCTATATGATAAAATTAATTTTATGGACACAAATATACACATGCATAAATATGTTAAGAATTAACTTTTATAAGAAAAAATGATTAAAATTAATTTTGATTAAAAAATGATTAAAATTAATGACGATGACATACAATATAAAAAGTTATTGTTATTAAAAATGATAAAATGATTAAAATATCATAAGTTTCCATAATATATTATTATTAAAAAAATATTTAAGTGTACACTATTATTATTACCATATTTATTTTGGCAGGTTATTATTGTTTTGATAATGTAGGTATAGTATGATTACTATATATTACTAATATTTATATAGTATTTTGTAAAAAAAAAAAAATAGTCAGACGCAAAACACACTGTTTTGCTTCTATTTCTTACTAAACAAAAAAAGGAAAAAAAGAGACTTGTGAGTAGCTGCAGTGAAAACGACCTGCGTCACACCAACGATGACGACCTAAACGGAGTAGCGACAACGACCTGCTTGCAGCCCCAGACGAATTGTTCTGTCACCGGCGATACACGATTTCGACAATGGTGGGCGATGGCGCTTGATGGTAGGTGGAAGTGGGTGGTAGTACAGAGGGTGAGAAGATATGGTGAAAGATAAGAACAAAGAATATCAATAGGGAATTTTTACAAAAATATGCACTCAAACTAAACATATGCCTATAATATGCACAGGGAAAATTTTTTACAAACATGAGTGACGGTATGAAATCGTTATTGCCACAAGAAATGGCGATTTCAGTACCATTTTAAAAAAGCGACGATACTGAAATTGCCACAAGCAATGACGATTTCAGTATCATTTTTTTTTAAAAAAGGCGATGGTATTTAAATCGCCACAAGCAATGACAATTTCAGCACCATTTAAAAAAAAATTCAGGGTGTTAAAATCGCCATGGGGGTGGCGATTTCAGTATTTTTTCTCACACGTTTGTACATTCCATTTTGCATCCATGTTTTAAGTATTGAGTTTATATAGAACCATATTAATGTTAATGCCCCTATGAATAGAGAATGTTAGATTTAATTTGCAATTGGGTAACAAAATAATACTACTCGATGTAGTCAAACCTCCTAATGAACGATAACTTAATACTGTGATTGTAGGATAAAAATAAATATGATTGTATAATACTATATTATCCTATGTTACACTAACCATATGATGAAATTTAATTTCGTAATATTAGCTAATATTATCAAGCCTTCTACGACGAAACAAATGAGGCCTAATTTATCTATTTTTCAAACATGTACATATTTGATTTAATAATCAATTAAAATAAAAATAAACTTGATACAAGTTTGGTCCATACTAATAATTTATTTTTTGGTGTGGTTCTTAAATGGACTTATGCTTGTTATAACTAGTGATTTCATTGAAAGCTAACCAACTGGAAATGGTTACTACGAAGGATTCTGACCGGTGGAGGGGTAGATTGTGATCAAGTGAAGCATCACTGAGTGAAGGGCCATTGAGTATAGCAGACGGGGCACCTATTTTTGAAGGGGGTGACAATATGATGAATCTCATATTGGAGAGGTTATCTTGAAAGGAAGACCTTATGAGAACTTGTACTCTTTTACTCCAATAGCTAGCTTTTAATATGTGATTTTCACAATAACTTATTTATGCTTGTTACATATGATGCTTTCATTAAGAGTACATATCCTCACAATTTTAGTTTTGGTAAACACAATTTTTGTTTTTGTAAATCAAAAATCAATGAGGATTGAAAAACAGCTTTATGGTGATTTTTGTTATGTAATATATAAGGACTAAAAAAAATGTGGACAAAGTCTAGATCGAAACTCATTCGAATCAACACCAGTGGATAACCCCTTATCTTGGAAGCTACAAAATAATGTAGATTTTTCCATGGTTAAGAATAATCAGACTAGACTTGGGGGTTTGGACTGGTCTGACCGAAAATCTAACCCTACGTCGATTCAAACTTCATCCAAAAATTACTTGTCCAGAGAACCAGGAAGAATTGGAGGAAACTACCGATCTAACAAAAACCTGGCGATTCTTTTTTTTCTAAAAAAAATCCTAAAAAAAGGTTTTTTTAAAAACAAAACTTTTATGTACCACCTACACGTTTTGTTGAATAATATACTCCCACTAGACCAATAAAGTATAAATACTATATAATTTATATTGTTAAATAATTTTCATTGAATATTCAAACCTCTAATCCGACCAGTTCGATGTTCAGTCCGATTTTCTTGATCTTGAATTTTGCAAAAGATGTTCAGCTCCGTGTAGGAATTGTTATCCGAGACATTAGTGGCAAGTTTATTGCAAGAAAATTTGTTCGTCACATAGGAGCTTTAGTTTAGAGGTTGATCAATGAGAGATCATTGCAGCTAGGGAAGGCATTTGATTTGCATGGGCATTGGGTTGCTTGAGAGCGATCCAATGGATACAATCAATAGGCTCAATGATGGTTTCCCAGACTACTCCCACACAGGGACAATTCTATCAAATAATTTTTTGTTTTGCTTTTTAGAAGATTTGAGGCTATTCATGTTCCTAGATCTTGTAATTCGGTCGCTTATGTTTCAGCAAATTTCACACTTCTCCACAATATTGTATCTTGGATTGAGGACCCTTTTAAGGTTTTGGTCCATATCTTAAACTCTGATTTGGTTAATCAATAAATTGAGTATTAGTCCCATAAAAGAAAAATTGTGGGATCCTCATAATTATATTTGGAAGGATTGTAGCCTCGATTTTCCCCCTCTACAACAATGTTGATGACCTTTATTTAGTGATTAAAAAAAAAGTTGGACTATGCTAATTAGGGTATTTGCTAAGGAAATATAAAGAAAAAGTTCTAGTTTTTTTAATATGTTTATTATTTTGGAGATTTAATTAAAAACTTATATTTTTAATAAAAGTTTTTTTTTTAAATTTTTTAATAAGTGTCATTAAGGTTACGTTTGTTGTTGATACAGGACACAAATACATGGACAAGGAAACTCAAAATCCTGTTTGGTTATGAAGACAAGTACAAAAACTTGTGTCTTAAGAAAGAAAATTAGTGTATTTTGCTGGGACAACTACAGAAATAGAGGTTTAGTAAAATCATGAATGTGTGAGAAGGATACCCAGAGAGTATTTTAAGTCATCTGTCTTGTTTTTATGTCTTGTCACCACAGAATCAAACATGATACATATACAATAAATTGTGTCTTATATATCATCACCAAACAAAATACAAGACTGACTTTTAGTCCGTCTCTGTCCTCATATCTCTATATTTTAGTGCTATCTCAACAACTAAACGCAGTTTAAATTTAAATGTTCTTAGAGAACTTCTTAGTAAGATTCAAAAAATAATATGTTAAGACATGTGTCACATTAAAATGCCATGATTCCTTGCATTGTGATGGACGGAATCGGTGTTATTAAACCGCCTGGCTAGGTCGACCCAGAACTCAGTGATCAAGCCATGAAATTTACTCGAATCGGACCTGCAGGCAAGACCAGTCAATGCGGTCAAAACCTAATCAAATCCAGTGTGAACCTAGCTACTGATTTTGGTGCACCTCACCAGGCCGCCGAACCATGCACCTGATGGCCAGGAAAACAAGAATAAGGAACGGAGAAGCAAGTAACGTACAGTGGAAAAACCAAAAAAAGCAACAAAAACAAAGTTGTTACGGCGAAGCAAATTGCGTTCACACTCCTCCCAACAATGCAGCTAACTGACGAATGAGAGATCAGTGAGAGAGCAAAAGAGAAATTTGAGGAGGTGAGGAGCTCATGAGTCATGACATGAGGTGAGGCGGCGTGAATGAGGATGATATAACTAATTTAGGATTCCTTTTGTTGTTATGGGAATGGATCAGTTTGACATCAAGAAAATTCATTTCTTCTTTTTTCTTTAAAGCTATAAAATAGCTGAGTTTCAAAATCAAGGATCAACTCACCTTTTTAGCTTACTAGTAGTAATTAATGGGATGGTGTTATATTAAAAAAATTAAAATCAATTTTTATTTTAGATGTGTATTTTCATAAATTAATTTAATCCATCAGAAAATATTTTATAATTTAAATGTATTGAATTTGTTTATATATATATATATATATATATATATATATATATTTATACATGCATATAATTTTTTTTAAGTGTGTTGAATAGTTAAATATTTGTGTTATTTTATTATATTTATTTGAAATTTAATATATATATATATGTGTGTGTGTGTGTGTGTGTAATTATGTCCGGTTCAGTGAGTAATCTAGTTGAACTATTGATCCAAATATCCCAGTAACTTGGTGGAGTGATCGGGTTGACTACTGGACTAGGTTTGATAACTATGGATGAAATAAACTTAAAAAAATGGGAATGAATCTTCTCATGTTAAATTTGGTTATTTTTTATCATGTTATGAAAGAGAAAGACACAAACATTTTAAATTGGGTTCTACTATTTTAAGAGAGCTCTAATTGTTTAAAATATTTGTGCCTTTATCTCTTATATTATGACTAAATATGACCAAATTTAACGAATATTATTAATTCCAAAAACAAAAAGAAAAAAAAATAGGTGCAAGAGTTTGCTTCATGGGAAAACTTGTCCTTTCGAATAGGGATGCTGGATGCACCATCTTCTAAGAAGAATTCCATTTGGTAACATAGTTTATCCATTGGCAATTCATTTTGTACAGTGTAAAATCGCACTTGTTCTCCATCAATGCCGGCTTTAAACTTTGGGTTTACTTTATGTCCCTTTGAAAACTGGTGTTAAACTCGTTCAACAAGGTAAATGGGACCATTAGCAATATTCTGTCGTGAATCTATATTTTGTTATGGTTAATTTGTTGATTATTTTTTCAACAAATGGAAAAAAAAGCAGCTTACCCAATTAACAATGTCATCATTGATGTCATGGTTCCAAAATCTTGAATTGTGTTTCAAGCAGTTCACTTTTGGTCACATGATGTTCATCAAAGCAGGTGAAGTAATCATATGCTTAGGAGCCTTGGAGCCTAAAGCATCATAATTTTGGTGTTGACCCATGTTATTTTGTTGTCTGATTAAAAAAGATCATATAGTGACGACTGACGGCACATTCCCTCGTCCATTTAAGAGATTTTATTTTTCAACGAGATGTTTTTCTTATGCAGGGACACAAATATAAATAAACTATTTTTTAGTAACATTTTTTTAATAAACAAATATTTATTATATAAGTAAAATTATATATCTTTATAAAAAAAATCATTAAATTATTTTACATACATTATATAATTAAAATTTATGAAATCAAAATAAACTAATGTAAATAAAGTATAATATATTCCTATAAAATTTATAATAAAATTGAAAAATTATAACCTCCCAAAAAATTTCATGTAAATCGGCTCTAAGCAAAGGTTGAATGTCGAATTATTTTAAAATTTTAAAAAATTTAAATATCCCAATATAAATGTGTGTGTGTTATTTATTATAATACTTTTAGTGAATATTTTACCATGAATAATACATTTTATGAAATATGTTCAACTAAATTGCATTCGTATTTTGATAATATTCTTTTTCTTAAAAACTTCAAGTAAAGAAATTAAAATAATATATACTTAAATAACTATAACAAAAATTAATTAAAATATATTTTGGATAGAGAGAGAAATATTAGTAAACAGCTCATATAGTGTGTGATAATCTTTTCTTATTGATATTGATGCATTTATGATATTTTATTAAATTAAATTACGTTTTTTTATTTCCGTTGAACTACAATTAAATTACGTTTTAATATTGATATAATGTGATATTGGGTGTATATGTAGATAACATCTATTGTAATAAAATGCAGGTGATACAAAGTGCAGGAGAATAAAAAACACTTAGAATATGAGGTTTTGAGAAGTAAGGGACTCGACCACGGCCAAATTATTAACGTTGTCATAATTAGGTTTGGTTTGATAAAAGATTTTGAGGGGTGTTTTTAATCTCAAAAGATATAAGCCAATGTTTTTGTATTGGGTAAACAGATAAGTGGGGAGAATTTTTGCTGTTGTCTTTTAAGAATCAAAGATACTCTTGGGAGTCTAAAAAAAAACTTATTAAAATTTACTCAGGCTCTCAAAAATTTGAAAAGATTCATGTAACCTTAAATTTTAATAAAAACTCAATATTGTCATTCAATAATTAAAGGAAAGTAAAAAAATATATAAATTATTTTTCAAAATATTTATGCATTTTATAGTCATTTTATATTTTAAGAACAATTTTACCAAGCATTATTTTTTTTGGTTTCTCCTTATTAAGAGCAACTTGCAAATTATTTTACTAAACATTATTACTATGACTTTTCAATAGCAGCTTTTAGAGAGTCAATGTTAGAAGTTTTGACCAATGTATAATGTTACTATATTTTTTATTGCTCATGAGATATTTGCCGTCGACGACGACTAATCCTCCTTTAAGATCACTAAAGTAAGTATGTTTATCCCTACAAAGCATAATGTCATTGTGAAAAGTGGTTACCTATAAAAGTGGGAAAAAACATCTAATAATGTTAGAAGAAAAAAAACATTTTTTAGTGGAAACCTTTGGAATCGAAATGTCTTTCTCTAGTGGTTGCCTACCATAATCTCATTTAATTTAATACCTAAAATAAATTATTATTATTACACATATAAAAGAACTCCATTTGTTTTATTTTTTTGAAATTCCTGTCTCACTCTCCTCAAAATAGGCTTTGTGTTTTTTAGATAATATCAAAAAATTTAAATGGAACTGTGTTTAATAATGGTGTACAAAACATGATTGTTTCTGTATCATAATTTATGTCATCGGCCAAAAATGTTTTTTTAACCCTAATTTATATATCAGCTAAAAGTCTATTTTACCCATAATTTATATTAAGAATTAAAATTATACTACAATCAATTTATATTTAATATAAAGACCGGTGATGCAAAAAAAAAAATGATATGTCCAACAATTTTATAAAGACCCACAAAGATTTTCAGATTGAAATTTAGAAAGTACCATGCATTTTTTGATTAATTTAGATTATAAAAAAATACAAATAAATGTTTTTATTACTAAAAAAAATAATTAAGAGTTTGTTTGTTTCAACTTATTTCGTTAAAAATCACTTCTCTCACTTTAAGAAAAACATTTTTCATGTATTTCTTTAAATTTTTAAAAAGGGTTAATTAAGTTTTTAGTCCCTGTAATATAAAAAAGTTTGGTTTTAGCCCCTCATGATAAGTTTTAGTCCCTGTAAAATGTGAAAATTTGATTTTGGTCCCTGTGAACAGTTGGTGATGGACGATAATGACGTGTCAGTTAACCTATCATCAGGGACAATTTCTACATCACTGTCCATCACCAACTGTCCACAGGGACCAAAATCAAATTTTCACATTTTACAGGGACTAAAACTTACCATGAGGGACTAAAACCAAACTTTTTCATATTACAGGGATTAAAAACTTAATTAACCCTTTTAAAAATGATGATAATTCTGTTGGGTTGGGCTCCCTTCCTATATGGAGAAAGACCCAATATTTGTAAACCCACTATTCTCACTTAATAGTGGAGAGGGGTCAGATTTTAGGGTTAAGAGAGAGCTGAGAAGACAAAAGAAAGCATAGAAAATAAGGAGAAGAGAAGAGAAAAACGTTTTTCCCGTTTTTTGTCAGCGCAGCAATTTTGATCTGCTGCTACTGATTCGTTCACCGTTGGATCGGGCTGAAATTTTTACAGCTGGTTTGAAACACGTGATACTTCAATCTGGATGGTGAGATCGTTGAAAAGTTGTTTGAGCAGTGAGAAATTGGCCGCGCACAGTAACAGCAATTTTGTTTTTCTGGTTTCTCTTGTTCTCTATTTCATCGTTCTTGCCTTGTCTTTTGGCTGATTATTGAGCACGATTTGTGTTATGATTGAGACTCTCTTGTATCCTTATTTTGATCATAGTGAAACTTGATTGACTGACTTGTGACCGTGGTTTTTACTTCTCACATTGAGAAGGTTTTCCACGTTAAAATCTTTGTGTCTTCTCCTGTGTGTTTTTGTTGTTGCCATTATTTGTTATTGCTCCTCATAGATTCTTGCAAGTTGGGAAAATTATTATCCGCTGCATATAGCTCTGCTTGAGTTGTCAATTTATTGTGTTGAATTTCCCATCAAATTCAAAAGAAATATGTTTTCAATTTTTCAGTAGAATACTAAACAAGATAACTTCATAGAAAAAAAAACTATTTTTCACTTTTTTTTAGATCTTTAACAGAATCAACTTTAAACTTTTTTAATCATTTTTTAAAAAAAATTTAAAATAAATGGACCCTTAAAATCACAAAAAAACCACATTTAATATGAAAAGTGATGACAAATTAAAAATATAAAATTGTTAAAGTAATATTTTTGGAACAAATTTTTAAAAAATTTGTGTCAGAGACGTTTTTCCACTTATGGAAATTGGCTAAATAACTATGGTGGGATGATGGTAACATTGGGGTTTTTGTCTTCATCATTTTCTCTAAACACGTTTTTGTTCCAGTTGTCTTTATAATTTCCATCCCTAAACGTTTACCAATCGTTACCAAAGTGTCGGAGAACAAAACTTTCCAAAGTAATTATTTTATGTTTGGGGTTAGACCACAAAATAAATAATACTTCAACCTCTTAACATGGAAAACTCACTTAAAAAAATAGTTAAAATATCATTTATTGTAACTTGAAATATATTCAACATGACGTTTTAATAAGAGATAGGAATCTCTCTTCGGAATGAATAGAGACCACAACTGCAACTACAATGTAATACAAGGCTTGATTAGTTGGTTTAGCAATGTTTGGCAGCTATGCCGAGCTTTCATTTGATTAGTTGTGGGGTTGAGTGAGATTAATGCAGCTAGTAAACGACAATTTGAGAATCACTTTTGAGTTGTCAAAGTCCAACGACAACGCCCTCAACGCTCCCAAAAAAATAGGGTTCACATTGGGCTGGGCCCATAACCCAGTATGCGACAAAATGAGTGTCAAACAAACCTGCTTCACCTTTCGACCAAAAAAAAAAAACAAAACCTCCTTCACCCATTTGTTCATTCGATTAACATCGTGCCATGATAATACCAGTTTAAATCACACATGTTTTCCTTGAAGTTTCTTTAAAAGATAAAAAGGTTGGCTATGAGAATTGATGAAAATAAAATATCAATATTTGTATACTTTATTTTAAGTTATATTATGATTACAAAAATTATTAATTAATGTAAAAAAAAAAAAAAAAAGAGGCTTGTTGGTGGCTGTTGGTTCCTTGGTGGTGGTTGAGAAAGGCAAAAGAAAGAATGAGGGAAAGGAACAGAGGGTTGATACAAATACAACTACCTATGTTGGGATTGGGGCCCCTAGTGTCACTTACCACACGTGGCCTCTTAGAAGGATGGACAAAAGAAACTATTAATGAAGAGGGTCCCATATTTGCGGCTTGGCTTGGCTGACCAGCCACTCCTTTGCGATGTAACATTTCCTGATTCCCCTTCTCTTCTGTCACTGTTTTGCAACCAATCCAAACTTAGCACAAGGGTCCAATTCCTCTTCTCCAGTTCTTATCATCGCAATGCAGCATCTCCAGAGAACTCGAGAGTTAATAAGCTGCCTACCCCACCACTCACTCACGACAAGGAAATATATATAAGCCGACAGTGGAATGAGGTAACCGCCACACTTTCAAAATGTAAAGTTCATCGTAATAAAACTTAAAATAGATCTCACACATTTATAAATATAATTGTTATGAAATGATTGTCAAAATAACATTACTCATTTTATTCCGCGGACTACTACTATTACCCCCCAACTTTTTACACCGGCAATAGCAGGACAGGAGTGCTTTTTTACAATTTTGAAACACCTTGAGTATTCAACTTCTCGATATGTCGTTATTTCCAAATGTCTTCTGTAGAAAACCATTTTATTTATCAGTAAAAATTAGAGTGCCACTTTAGTGGACCATAGTGGAGTCGATTTCGTATAAAGGATATAGTAATCATTTATAAGCCTCGATTCAACTAATTTTTTTGGGTATACCTCGATTCAACTTTTTAATCATCGAGATTAAGCATGCAACACTCATTACCTTGCACAAGTAAAGCATTCTTCTGAGCATAAGCCAAAATCACAAAATCGAATCCCAATCCCAATTGCTAACGGTGTCGATTTAAAGTTCCAAGTTTATTTCTCAAAGTGAGTACATTTTTTTTTTCTTTTTGTATTCAAAAGTGAGTAATTTACCTCACATAAAAAATGGCTAAGTGAGGCTCGTATTTTCAAATAGTAATGTGCACTTAAACATCACTCACAAGTCAATGACTTTTAAGGGTCAAGAAGAATCCAAATCCACGAACCTCTACTGGTTTCATATTAAACTTGCATAAAGATGGGCCTCCACCACTACTCATCGAAAAAAAATGGGCTTTCACCAGGTACACACAAACGATCAAAGGCCTCCATTTTCAGCGCAACCTTAAGCAAAGGCCTAGAGCATCTACTGAGTTTAAAGTCTAAAAGTATTGGCCCATCACTAAACGAGGTTCAAAAGCAAAGATTGATTTTCTTTTTCTTTCTTTCTTTCTTTCAAAAGAAGCACAACAGAAGCGGGAAAAAAACAAAGGAATGCCAATTATAACATTTATCCCAGGTATGATATACCACAAAAAATCACCCTAGTTAAGAAAGTGCCAAAATTATCATACAATAGATAATGTCTAGTCAAATCTTGCGATTAAACACGGAGAATGCAGTGATATCACTGGAGATATTTTATGAAACAACAAACACATATTGTCCATAAAGAGATGTCCATTCTACTTGATGTAAATACCAAAAAGAGATCAACCTGATGAAAAAGATGGGGGTATCCAGAGCCAATGGCTTGTCACAGTGCCGCTATGCTAAACATTTAGGATTTTATCATCTTACCCTGCTGCTTTGAAACTAATCAGGCTTTTATGGGCTCAGCACGCGGCCTCCACAATCCCAGCCTGTACTTGTGTGAGTACTTCAATATTAACTTCCTCTGCAAAGCAAAAAAACTAGTTTTAGCAAGGGTTCGCAAGTAGACTACACAATTTCATGTTTTGTGGCCAAAAGAAATCAAATTTAATGTCATCTTTAAATCATGGTACCATACAACAAAACCTCCGCTCCTATCAAAAGTTAAACGGTCATCGTAGTCACCATCAACGAGTCCTACCTAGGATCTACAAAACCAGAACAACCTAACCAGCTACCAGACATGACTTTCCAACATATGGAGTTAATAACAGATTTAAGATTTGTCTGGTGCACATCCATCTTGGATACACCACTGTAAGATACAAGATAACCATCTCTGGTTCCCTGTGTTTGAAACAAAATTTTAAAAGAAACAAGATTGATAACTTAAGTTGATGATGCCACATCTTGTTTACTTAAAATGTCAGACTCCCTAAATGCTTTAGGAGGAATGAAGTAGCTGTAATTGATGGGAATCACACACCTATAGCCATCTCAGATGCTTGTAATAGAATTACATAACTACTTAACAAACACATGTATGCCTGGTAGTGTGACATATGATTTGCACATGTCACTACCACGTGGCAATTTTAACTACTACATCAGCCGTTGACGCCACTTCCTAACGCACAGCAAAATCAATATATATATATATATATGCAGTACCAAACTCATTTTTTAATAGGGCGCATTTTCAAAAAAAAGTTATTTATTAAGGCCAAAAACTTATTTAACCCTAAATTTATTTTGCATTTTATACAATATATATCTATACTTCTATACTATTAATACTATTAATAAAGAGGATACAAAAAATAACTGCTTTATGGTCTCTCAAAATTCAATTGAAACAACTTGAGTTTCAGACCTATACTTGATAAACATATTTTAAAATAAAATGCAACTGTCATTGTCACTCACACCATCAGTAAAGTAACTTCTCGCTCACATTCATTATTTATAATCACCCCGCTCACTCACTTTCTCCCCTGTTTCCCACTTGTCAGGTATAAAGTACCTATCAAGGCCCACTAGCATATATATATAAATGTCCAAAAATTAAAAATTATCCATAATTAAACTCATTCATCATTACCAATCAAAGGTATCCATACTCCAAAAATACACAATTACCATCAATCCAATGCAATATCAAGTCAATAAGCCAAAAGTGTAGAATCATAAGGGCAGCAAAACAGAAAATATGGCACCAAATCCTAACTGAACTCAAGTCTCTAACACTGGTTGAATAATTTTTATAAGCCATGTATTTTATCCAAAAAAATAAAATTTATAAGCCATGTGTGACAATAGAGAGAGGCAGAGACAATAACAACTAAAGCACAGAGAACAAGTAAAAAACTGAAAAGAAGACAAAAGGAAAAGAAGGGGAAAAAAAAAAGCAGAATTAGATGAAAAATAAAATGAGAACAGAGAAAAAGAACAAGTAGAGAAAAGAGGGGGAAACAAGTATAGAACAAAGAGAGATGAGAGGAACAAGAAAAGAGGAGCATCACACCACCACCTGCTGGGGGCTGGTTGTTGTTGCCGAAACAGAGCCGCTGCTGGATGCAGGTGAGTCATCAGTTGTTGCAGGGAAAGAGACTACAGAGTAAGAATGAGAGAATGGAGGAGCCGAAAGAGATTATTGAATGGTAACCCTAATTTCTTACTTTCAGATTCAAATAAACGGTAGTTAAAAACAGGCCTTTATTAAGCGCTCTTTTTCACCTAGCATAATAACTAAATAACTAACAGGCTTAGAAGACTAGCAGTTATACTAATAGGATATACTAATAGGATAAGAGTGAGTTAGAAAAGGTGTTTACTATGTTTACCGTTTCTAACAGAAAGACCAGCTCTCCCCTTAGTATAAATAGCTAGATAATCTTCCAGCCAATGGGAACCCTAATTTCTTACTTTCAGATTCAAATAAGAAGGAAAAGGGAAAGGAAAGGACCATGTAGGCCACTTAAAATGTTCACAACAGTTAAAAAAAGGGGGTAAAATGAGTTTTCAGCCGAACCACCTAATAGCAGCTGCGATTCCTACATGATCAGCCACAATTCCTACACTATCAGCCGCAATCCAAAATGCACTGCAACGTTGTTGTATGCCTGTATTGCGTCCAGCTGGAGCGATGCACCGCAAGGGTGCTATAGTGCCACTATTCCGTGCAATTAACCCCTATGGCAAGTAGTGCCAATCAATGGTTTAATGACACAGCAGGAAGGTATTATTAAAAAAAAATTAAAAAAAAAAGTAGGCATTGAGAGGGGGAAATAATTAGGGCAGAAAAGCTCCAAGTTCAAAAGCACTGAAGATTTCATCAAGGAATGACTTTCCTAAATGCTTAAGCTGTTAAAGGAACGCCCGTGAATTGCTTTACTGCATATCTAACAAGCCCCTCCTGCGGAAGTCCTTTTGGCTTGAATTGTGGACAATTCACAAGCCCATTTTTACCATGTCTCTGTTACTTAAAACTCAATTTGTGGGATGTGTTTGGTATGGAGATAAAAATGGGGTAGAAATTTTCATAAATTAGATTTATGTGTAATTTTGTACATAAGTCTAATCCATGAAAAAATTCCCTTCATTTTTATCCACATACCAAACACACCCTTATTTGAAAAGATGGAGGCAAAACAGATCAAAACTCATCAACACTTGGTCACAGAGACTCTAATATCATGTCAACAACAACCTCTCCTAAAATCTTAAGTTGTCAGGAGAAGGTTCATAAACTACCTTACAGCAGTGCCATATATGGTTCGGAAAAAGAAACTGATAAAAAGAGTGCACAAATAAGTTGGCCCAATTAAAATTGATATAAGAAACACAGTTTAGGCACCACATGAGAATACATGATGCGTAGTGCATAAAACGCAGAACTTTAAATTCAGACGTCGTTGCATGAATATTTTTTTTGCGTACCTCTCAGAATTTTTTATTACTTTATTATATCTCTAACAATTTGTTTTGTAAGACACAAAAAGGAACCATGATTCCTAAAGACTTTCAGAAGGGCTTTGATAATCTTAGCATCAAAGCCCACATTGTGAAATTTTTCACATGGCTCGCAGTCATTCATGTTCACTTTAAGCTTACAGCATTAACCACAAGATTTTTTAAATTAATTTCAATGTAATGATATAATACAACTTTGCGTGCTGAATTCAAGAAGAAAGCAGAACAGAATAAACATAGTTTAAACAAATAAACAAGACAATCCAATGCCTTTATCAGGTCCATTAGGACTAGCACTTGTTTTTTTTTCCCAGACAACAGATAATATCTTCCTCCTCTGCAGGCCATCCTACTTAGCGACATGGTTGTTAAACTCTCGAATTAACTCGTAAACTCTTTTTTGGTAAACTCGTACGAGTTTAAGTAAACTCTCAATTCTACTAGTGAATTTACGAGTTAAAATCTACCTACGAGTTTACCTCAAAATGTACAAATTGTGTAATTTTGTTAGACAATATCTATTGAGTTTATTAAACTAATTTCATATATTTATCACAACTGAGTTATGTTTTATCAAACTATAAAATAATACACATACAAAATAAAGTATGACATAATAACTAAGTGTCATCAAGGTATATTTTATGATATTTCTTTCATTAATTTAATTTTTTAAAGTTTACATTATTCAATTTCAATTATAAATACAATATTTAATCATGTTTAGTTCCTAATTATATTTCTTATAACATATTTTTTTACGTATGTAAACTCTTACGAGTTTACGATTTGAGTTTGCTGAGGCTCCACGAGTTTACTTAAACTCTCGAGTTTAACAACCATGCTTAGCGAGAATTAGGAAGTTCTTTTATGATTAATACCCAATATCCCAAATTTTGCAAAAACGGGTAGAAAAAGTTATGTTACCTCATTCACTGGGACAAAATTTGACAAGACATAGTCTGCGGCCAGTCTATACAGACAGAAAAATAAAAACCAAAATGATATATTACTAAGTCTAACACTAGTAAACTCTAAAAGACAAAACACTAGTAACTTCTCGACAATGTAAAGAATCAATAAGCATTAGTAATATATCTTAAATAGCAAAAGAACACGCATCAAACATGGACACACACAAAAGATAAACATGTAATAGCGAGTAAGGAATAAGGATGTATTAAGAAGGCTTACATGTTTGCAAGGAATACCAAGCTTCTTGAGTTTGAGGGTGCGAGTAACGAGCAGCTTCTGGAAGACACCGATTTCGGATTCAAGCTTCGCAACATGGGACTCGACTCCCTTCCCGATTCCATTTAGAAACTCTGGTATTCCAACCTTGACTGCGGTAACAAGCACAAAACAATCATTCACCTTACATGGCAGTCCTAGTTTCTGAAAATTATAAACACAATATCCCACTCATATATGAGGATTCCAAAGCTGCCCCAATTTTTGGAAGAATACGGAACTTAAAAAACACAGAAGAAACACAACTCTTGGCGCAACCAAAAAGGAAGCAGCAGAGACGAAACTAAAATTTCTAAGACACTGATGGTTTCAGTACTTAAATATCGGAAGAGTAAACACTCAAATCAGCGATAAACGAAGTTAAGTAAGTCGTCTGATTTTGTATACCGATTTGGTCATTCAATGTTTGAGATTGAACTAAATTGATGTAAAAAAATAAAAGCAAAAGACCAATTTGATGTTAGCGGACCAACTAGAGCATATACTCTTATCGAAAAAAAGAGGATGAAAATCAAATAGGCATAGCATGAGAAAAGAGGGAGAAAATGTTAGGTACGAACCAACGTAAGGGTTTGATTTGGAGAAGAATCTAGAAGAATGAAGATTGTAAGAATGCGGGAGCGTCACTGTTGATGAGATTAAGTTAGACCCTACGTTTCTGAAGGCTCTGTGCAACCATGACATTGCCATGTAATTATTTGCCTTCGAAGCAAGCAAGCAAGCAAATTACGCACAAGCACAGTCCTCTGAACCTTCGACTCTTCCTTTTTGTTCTCACTCTTTCTTCAATCGAGCTTTTCACTGCCGCTGCAACAGGTTGAGATTGAGGAGGCTTGGGGTTTGGGTACGCAATGAAAGCTTCTTAGTAGTTCGCTTATACGACGTCGTTGCTATGACTCTCTTGCTGTAATGGCCCAAACAGTTACACTTAGGCCTTTCTGCGTCCAATTTGGTTGGACGCGTATTCGGCCTTCAAGTATAATTTGGATTGGATTTGGACTAGAAAATTGTACTTTTGTTCCTTCAAAGTATAACCGTAGAACATAAAACATTTTTATTTATAATTTTGTCTATAACAACTTCAAAATAATATTATCATGAAATAATAATAATAATAATAATAATAATAATTATATGATTTCATTTATAATATTCATAATAATATCTATAAAATATCTTTAAAAAATTGTATAAATTTTGTTATTATAATAATAATAGTCACAATAATATTTTTATTCAAATATTTAAAAATAAAATAAAATTTAATATTAAATTTATAATATGTGGCTCGTATCCATTTTACCGATCATACATCTAAAAATAATTTTAATTAATACCAACCCATATTTAGTCTCTTATGGCTTTTAAGATGAAAAAAAAAAATTAAATCATGTTCACACCAACTCATTTTTTACCAAAATCAAAGTTAGTAAACTCATATTAGTGCAAACTCCCATTTATAAACTCTAATCTAAAAAAAAAAAAAAAAAAACTAGATAAGAGAAGTAAACTTAGCACTACTTTCGACCAAATTTAAAAAGAAAAAAAGAGAAAACAGTGGAGAAGGTAGACAAAAGAAGACCCGAGACAACGAAGACAGAGATGGAAAAATGATTCTGAAAGGTGGGGCTCGATTTTTGTTTTTGATTTGTCATATTAATTTGAACCAAGTATAGTTAAGTTACGATGATTACTTTTCAACATTTTAATTAAAGAGCCCCACTAATCTGAGTTGTCTCACAACTTACCAAGAATCCCCCGTTGGATGGTACAAGAATAGAGTAACATAAGGCAGAGAGAAGGCAAGCAAAATTTGTATGAGAATATGGAGCCACACCCCTATACTCGAAGGAGAGGAAGTAATCGGCCCAAGTTAGGTAAATCACTTTTTGGTAGAAAGTTTCTTATTGAAATATCACTTAAAAAAAAAACTAAAGAAAATCACCGAAATTAAAGAATAAAATCAGACACTATTATCCTTCAATCTTGCAATTATTAGTTTATTGCATTTTTTGACTTTGAAATCTATTTTTTCTTTTATTTTCTAATGACCAACTTTTTTTTTTTCTAAACCACATTACAATTTTTTAGGACATTGCATGTGTATTGCAAACATATTTGGGCAGCCCTTGGCCCAATGATCTTTCGCCGCTATCTGAAGCGATGACCAGCATTTCAAAGTTCAGACCGAGAGTATTTCATGGGGGAAATGCTTTTTCCAAGAATAAAAGGGTGTAAATATATTATCACTTCTTTTACAATAGATTATGGAATTCACTTCTCATAAGTTGACATTTTTATCACCCCTTTTACAACATAGTAAAGTTAATTTCTTTGCTGAAACTTCAAATCAGCTCATGTACTCCCTCTATCTAATTTTTGTTGTCATTTTAGATAAAAACACACAAGTTAAGAAATTATTTAATTGATTAAGGTAAAAAAAATATATAAAATATATATACAAAATTAACCTTAAATAATAAGAATTATAATTATTAAGTGTTTAAAAAATATGAGAGATAATAAAGATATAAATATAAAGAATGTATTTAATATTTTTTTAACTTAATTAAATAATAATTAATTATAGACAAATTTTTATTTGAGAAAAAAAAAAGAGTGAGAGTATGTATGTATCAAAAGAAATCTAGCTTTGAGCAACATTGATTGTAGTCGTGATCAATTACAATCTTAATCAAATGAGTTGTCGCACCCCAACCTAAAAGCACCATTACCCGGGTACAATGAAGTAACTAAAAATGAATTATCATATAAGGTTGAGATCGATTCAATCAACATTTATTCCAATTTATCAGAGCGAACGCCAATTTCACCGTGCTTTTTTTTTTTTTATGCGTTCATTACGTTTTTTTGATGCGGATTCACCGGCCATCTCGTTCAGTATCGTAGAATTCGGCCATACAGCATAGTAATATGTTGTTTCAACATCATTACGCAAAATTTCAATAACCAAAAAAAAAAATTAGAAAAAAAAAAGCACAAATTTTAGTAAAACTAAAACCCCTAAAGAGTGAAGCATTAAAAATAAAAATAAAAAAACCTAGAGAGCGAAGTTAAACAGCATAAAAGGGAGTAACTGCTAAGAGTAAAAACGGAAAAAAAAAAAAACAAACAAACAAACAAAAACAAACAAAAATTGGGCAGATAAGATTCACGCGCATCATCGTTCAGTGTCTCTCTCTAGCCACACTTTGATTAGAAATTGAGCTTCCCCAACATAGAAACCTTCGCCACCCGAAAAACACGGATCCAAACCGAACCTTCACTCTAGCTTCAAATTGTGCAGCCGCAGAACAAGAAGAAGAAGCAGAGCATGGAGACGAGAGCGACGGACTCGAACGCCGTCACCAACCCCCACACCACCTCGTCGACAATGGAGAGGCCCACGAGGCCCGACCACCTTATTAGCCTCCGGGGCGACCACGTCGGCGGCGGCGTTATGTACGAGGCCACTGTCTCCGGCCACCGCATCACCGACGACCGGGCCGAGAAATCGGACATTAGCCAGCGGAATGCCGATGCCATAATAATGATTGTAAGGCTTTTCAGAAAGTGAAATGCTAAAGCGCTGTGTTGTTTACTTTTGAGGTAGATGGAAGGGCGACAAAAGTTGCTTTCGCTGTTTCTCGATCTCGCGCTGTCTATTGAGTTTCCAGCGTGCTGTATTAGGGTGGAATGGAATGGAATGGAATGAAATTGGGATATTTATTTGAGGTCATTAATTACCGCACTCTATTCCAGTAAATGGTAACTGGTGGAAATGGTAAAAAATGATTGACTATTACAGGACTTTATGCACCATATTCATGCGTTCTCATCTTCTTTTCTTTTCGGTCCTTTACATCGCATTAAAAAATAAAAGGTCCTACCTTCTCTTTCTTCAAATTCGCNAAGAGTAAAAACGGAAAAAAAAAAAAACAAACAAACAAACAAAAACAAACAAAAATTGGGCAGATAAGATTCACGCGCATCATCATTCAGTGTCTCTCTCTAGCCACACTTTGATTAGAAATTGAGCTTCCCCAACATAGAAACCTTCGCCACCCGAAAAACACGGATCCAAACCGAACCTTCACTCTAGCTTCAAATTGTGCAGCCGCAGAACAAGAAGAAGAAGCAGAGCATGGAGACGAGAGCGACGGACTCGAACGCCGTCACCAACCCCCACACCACCTCGTCGACAATGGAGAGGCCCACGAGGCCCGACCACCTTATTAGCCTCCGGGGCGACCACGTCGGCGGCGGCGTTATGTACGAGGCCACTGTCTCCGGCCACCGCATCACCGACGACCGGGCCGAGAAATCGGACATTAGCCAGCGGAATGCCGATGCCATAATAATGATTGTAAGGCTTTTCAGAAAGTGAAATGCTAAAGCGCTGTGTTGTTTACTTTTGAGGTAGATGGAAGGGCGACAAAAGTTGCTTTCGCTGTTTCTCGATCTCGCGCTGTCTATTGAGTTTCCAGCGTGCTGTATTAGGGTGGAATGGAATGGAATGGAATGAAATTGGGATATTTATTTGAGGTCATTAATTACCGCACTCTATTCCAGTAAATGGTAACTGGTGGAAATGGTAAAAAATGATTGACTATTACAGGACTTTATGCACCATATTCATGCGTTCTCATCTTCTTTTCTTTTCGGTCCTTTACATCGCATTAAAAAATAAAAGGTCCTACCTTCTCTTTCTTCAAATTCGCTCTTTTTTTTCATGTGAATGTAAATCATTTGCATTATTTTTGCAATTTAGAAAATAAAAAAATTAATAAAATAATAAATAATCTGACCTCTCCAAAATAAAAAATCAACAACTAATGCATTAAAACAATAACAAATAATAAAAATAAATCAATATTAGTTGTTTTGATATTTTTTTTTAACATGTTGGATTCTTTTATAAAAATATGTTGATTTTTTTTGTAATGATATTGATTTCTTTTACGAGTGTTGTGTACATTTTATACTACTATATAACTTCAATAAACAAAACACTCTAAATAAAAAAAACTAAAACTCTAAAAACAGAGAAACCAATATACTAAAACAGTGATAAATAAAATAAAATTAAACCAATATCAATAAATTAACATGTTAAAAATAAATATCTTAAAATTAAAAGAAAAAACAGTATCAAATCAAAGGAAAAACTAACGTAAAAAGAATTAGTATCAATAATAAAGTTATGGGATTGGGAAGAAACAAAAGAACAGTAACCTAATGAATACGAAGATGCAAGAGGAGTAAGAAGAAACAAGAGAAGAAGAAGACAAACAATGAGGAGGAAGATAAGGATGAAGAACAAGAAGAAGAAAATGGTCTATAAATTTGTGGGTGAGAGAAAAAAAAAAGTGAGATTGGGGAATGAGAGAGACTAAAAGAAGAGGGAGAGATTGAGATTGCAAAGAGATAAAAAAAAATTCTAATAGATAAATTTTATTTTTTAGGGTATTGTCAATTTTTGTTGTTCCTCTTTGTTGTTATTGTAACATTCCACCTAAGATAAGTCTAAAACTCTGTTGTTTGAGATGGGAAAATATTAGAATTAAGTCAAAGTCTAAGAGTGGAGTGGGGTTCACTTCAATCGGCGGTACAAACTAGGATAGAAAGATTTTTTAATTTTTAATATTAACAACAACTTTTTATGATATAAAAAATGTTATATCTTAAACATAGTCACTTAATAGTTATCAACATATAAATAAATATTATAAAATTAAAAGATAAATATTATCATAAAATATTTTAGTATGTTTGTGCACTCATAAATTTAATATTGATACAAATTAAAGGAATAAATATTGTCATTAAATACTTTTGTGCACTTATACATACATATCATATCTATTTATTTGTTATGTAATTTTTATTTATTTATTTATAATAAAATATTTATTTATTTATTTTGTAATATTTATACTATTTTTAGAGTGTTCAAATAATGGTGTGGTCCAGAGAGAGTTACTGAAGCATTTTGTGTTTCACGAAAGATGGTATGCAGCTGGAAATAGAACGAATGGTGAGTTGGGCAATGTATGGATGTTGGATGATGAATTTGCCGCTGTGATTGATCTTGTCTTATATGCTTTCCATTTTCAACATGCCAGGTGTTATTGGACAGTTACATTGTAACAAACATCCTCACCCAACTTGCGAATAATTCAAATCAACGTGTAATAAGACAAAAATATGCAGAACTTGAATTTTTTCCGTTTCTATTTGGGAGGGAAATTTTGAATTTTAAACAAAATTGCTCATCAGATGCATGCTTTTAAATCTCCCGCTCAATGTGGGTTGATTCAAGTTGAATAAACATTGGTGGACTTTAAGCTGCTTCGGATGTGCTAGGATTATTTTTAATTAAGAAGAACATACATTTTATGAAATTGTTGTGTTATCATATTTCATATATAATAGACATTAACATATAAAGACACTCTTTTGACACATGTGTAATACACTTTAGAAAGTGTTCAAATAAACAAATTTATAATTTGTTGTCTAAGTGTATTTAAGTTATATCCAAAAGTTTTTTGAGTCGTGTCTATGCCGTATCCAAGTAAAAAAATATTTTAAATACTAAATAATTTATAATAATATGGACTCTTAGAAAATTAGCAAGTATTAGCATATGAAAATATCTTGGATGTTCCATATATTTTTAAAAAAAGTTAGGAAATTATTAAAAATTAGTAGTTTGATATTAATAAAAATACTAGGATATTATTATAAATGTTTAATTTTATATTTATATATGTCGTGTCTGTATCTTGTAAAATTTTGAAATTAGCTTGTCTCTGTGTCACATGTCATGTCCTGTGTCAGTGTCGGTGCTTCTTAGTTTCCAAGCTAGGAAGAACAAATACTTAGTGAAACTATCGCGCCTATGGTTTGACACATCGCGTACACCGACACACGAAGACACTTGTTCAACACACGTGTCGCACATGTTCGAAAGTGTCTAAGCAAGTGTCTGAAAGTGTCCAAATAAAAAATTCATGATTAATCGTGTGCAAGCATATTTGACCTATATTCAGATGCTTTTTGAACTGAGTCCATAACATGTCCAAGTAAAAAATATTTTAAATATTAAATAATTTATAATAATATGGACATTTAGAAAATTAACAAGTAATGACACATGTCAATATCTTAAATGTTACATATATTTTGAAAGGGATTTGGAAAGTATTAAGACTATGTTTGGTTGTTGAGACATGATAGAAATACAGAGACAGAAAGACACAACATCATGTTTGGTTGTTGAGACAGATACAAAAATTTGTGTCTAATGACAGAAAATTAATGTAATTGTTGTACTTCATTTTTGCTGAGATACAAATATAAGACACAGAGACACAACCTTTTAAATTAGGATAATATATTTTTTCTATTAAATTAACGCAATAAGGGTATTTTAAGTCATTTAGAGTATATTTTATGTTTTGTCTCTATTAAACCAAATAAAATATAGATATAAACAAGTGTGTATTGCACACTGTCACCAAATAAAATACAAGACTGATTTGTCATCTTATTTTTTATGTCTCTGTCCCCATGTCTTTATATTTCTATCATGTCTCAGCAACCAAACACAACCTAAAAATTAGTAATTTGATATCAATGAAAATATTAGGATATTATTATAAATATTTAATATTATAAATATTTAATTTTATACATGCATATGTCATGTCTGTATCCTTTAAAATTTGTGTATCGTCGTGTCATGTCGTGTCCGTGTTAGTGTAGGTGCTTCTTAGTTTCTAAGCAATTGAACCTTTTAAGGTCTCTAAAAATTACTTTTAAAAGATTATATTATTTGATAAAATAATTTAAAATTATTTTCAATAAAAATAAGTCACAAGTACAATGTTTAACAAATACATGTTATAAAGGAAAAAAATGTATTTTATTCCCTTAAATTATAAGTCATGCACAATTTGTTTCTTGATTTTTAAAAATATGCAACTCAACCCCTTAATATTTTATAACTTAAATGACCAATTACCTTCATATTTCTGTTCCATGTGCTCTTCTTCTCCAAGAAGACGAAGTTGAATAATATTGGTGGACTTATGCTTTGGTTATGCTAGGATTATTTTAGAGCAATTGTACTTTTTTAAGCTCTCTAAAAATTAATCTTAAAAGATTATATTATTTGATAAAATAATGTAAAATTTATTTTCAACAAAAAAAAGTCACAAGTATAATGTTTAACAAATACATATTATAAAGGGAAAAAGGTGTTTTTTGTCCTCTTAAAGTATAAGTCATGCACAATTTGTTTCTTGACTTTTAAAAGTTTACAATTCGACCCCTAATGTTTCATAAGAGTACAAATTTACTCTTCCATGACTAAACTATCCCCGTCTTCTTGGAAAAGAAGAGTATAGAGATGAGAAATATGAAGATAATTTGGTCATTTAAGTAATAAAATATTAGGGGTCAATTTAAATATTTAAAAAATTAGGTGATAAATTGCACATGACTTATAATTTAAGGTGCTAAAGTGCATTTTTATCTATTATAAATTGCTCTTAAAATTCAAAATGACCAACATAGGGGTGTAAGCAGATCGAGTTAGTCCACTGAATACAATAAAACCAAATTGATCTGACTTGGCCCAAAGGGAATTTAGAATATGTTGGTGGCAATAGTGTAGTCCCTCAGAGGATCTAAGCTCCTGTGTTCCAGGACATGTCTGGGAGGGGAACCTACAAAGGATTCCGATGGCAAAGTTAGAACACAGTCTTGTGCTTAGAGGTGCAATGAACAAAAACTTACCTTTGCCATGTCAGAGGTCTAATATTTATAGTGTGAGCACAAAGAAGAGGAGGCATGATCCTTGGTATGTGTTGAGTTGGGGTGATGGGGCTCTCCCTATATTACGTAACTTTCCACAATATTATCAATGTCAACTATTAGCGCAAATTCCACACCAAGTCGCAGGTTGTAGGGTGAAAATGGACTCCCTGGTCTAAGGTGCTATGGGCTGAATTAGTCCTTCCTAGATCGTCATGTTGGGCCTCGTTATTTGGCCTCTTAGGCCAAGTCTGGTACACAACCCCTAAGCTTGGTCATTACAATCAGGGTAGATTCTGAGCTTACAAGAGTTATGTCAACCTTGAGCTTGGTACAAGCCCCTGGCTCGGGCAATTGTCAATTTGCCGAGCTCAATCAGGTTCATCAGTTACTTTGCTCATTGCTAAGACTGAGGTCTTGGTTAAGGTCTCTAGCCCCTACTGAGCAATCTTACCCGATTCTAGGCTCTGTGTGACAAACGTTTCCTACATGGTGCATTCCAGCTAGCAAAGTGTAGGGCGTGAAGCACTTCCTCGTGTAAGCACTATGGTTCACGACATGACCGTGATGTGATAGTGATTGTTATGGCTACCTAGCCTAGGTAGTTTATGTTCGTTTGAACAATTTTGATCAGATCTGAGCCTTTGATTCTTTTAATGGTGAAATGCAATGTGTCTCTTGCTATTTCCTTTGTCAACTGTCAGATTCGGCGAGAAGAGGGAAAGGCAAACTCTTAAAATAAAGAAAGGCAAGGAAGGAAATTTGTCTACTTCCTTACTTTCAATTTCTGAAAGAACTCATCCTAGGCTTCTAAGAGAGATTTTCTTCCAAGTTTTTACCTTTCCTCAAGGTTTACCTTTAGTCTTTCAGAACCCTTATCGTCTCCTCTTACCAATTATGAGTGTACTCCTCTCTTTTTCCATTTTTCCTTTTCACAATAATTTCTTCATCATCATGTCTGAAGAGAATATTCTAGAGAAGACTAATGGTATTTTTGATGCTGAGGGTAGTGGAGAGAGTTTTGACTCTTATTCCTGGGTAAATGGGTCTGTCAAAGCACAAGACTCCATCTACGTAGACTCCAAACTCCTATGGCTCTTTCGTTGGGCTCATCCCTTCACTTCTGGGGATGAGAAATCCATTATGGTTGATCTCTACACTTCTAGGGGTAGTGATACAAGCTCAGGAGGGCAAAATAGACATTTCAGCACTAGAGGGCAAGATGAGAATTGTAACATGCCCATATGTCATGACCCAGAAAAAAAAGAGGGAACACGTCTCACGCGAGATGCTGTTCACAGGGATTCATCTCGCGTGAAATGTATTGTGTCTCATGCGAGAGGCTGTTCATAAGGGTTGGACATCATTTCGCGAGCTTATCTCGCGTGAGACAAATTGTGTCTCATGTAAGACGCGTGTTGGGCGCATTGCAGCGCCCATGGAGCATTGCAGCAGTGCGGGAATTAGTCCTACATCGTTTAAAGTTATAGAAGGGGGTCTCCTCCTCTGCCTATATATAGAAGCTTTCCGTAAGTGTTTAGACTTGCTAATTCACTCAAGATCTTGAGAGGTCCCACTTTTGTAAGATTTTTTGCTCTAGTTATTTTTATTTCCTTTCTCTTTCTCATTTTCTATTCATGGGAAAACAATGCCTCCACGTAGGGTGTCAGGAGCTCCCTACTTATTCCTCTTTAGCGGTTAGGCATTTTCAGGTGAATGACTTTCTTCATGGTCTATTTTAGACCACATATTTATTTTTTAAAGTCATTTATTTATTTATGTATTTTAAGAATTATTTTATTTATGCATGTTTTATAAAATCCTAGGAGATAGAACTTAGTATTTTATTTTATGTATTTATGAAGTTAGTTATTATTAAGAATTCTTTTATTTAATTAGTTACTTTCTTATAATTATTTATTTAGAAACTCTTTATTTAATGAAGTAGATATTTACGAAACTATTTTAGAAAGTCATGAAATTATTTTAGAACCACATGAGATCACATGTTTTATTGCATTAAATAAAGTCACGTTGCGTGTGTGTGATTAGTATTAAGTGATATAGATATTCATATTTTTTGGTTAAACATTTAACAAAAGATTATGGTTAAGGAAAGATTATAGTGGTCGAAGATTTCTGTTAAGGAAATGGTTTAGCTAGGACAAGACTTAGTACTTAAATTGTCCATTGTGACGCACCTCTCTTACCTAAGAACCTCCCTAAGCATGAGATCTTAGTCTGCCTTTATTTTTCCAAGATAAAATATTTAATAAATATTAAGTCATGTTATGCTATCAGAATCAGATAAAGGATTATGTTATTATGATCATGTTATGTTATGTATTTAAATTATTTTCATGAGAGTTATATATAGGATAAAATTGCAAGTCAGCAACAGCCTATGGTGACCTGGGTATACCTTGTATGGTCGTAAAGTAGAATATGATTCATGTAGATTTAGGACAAGACCATAAAGCTCGGGCATGGCAGCCTGTGATGCCCGGTGTCAGGTATCATGTAGATTATGACTAACTATCAGGAATTTATGGACTTAGATAGTGTATCCTCAACTATTGTGGCTTAGATCCTTAGGTATTGCGTCAAGACCAACTATCAAGAATCTATGGTCTCCAGTAGTGTATCCCCAACTATCGTGGCCTAGATACTTTGGTAGTGCGTCAAGAATAATGCATCATAAGCAAAACCGTGATACTTGAAACATCTATCTAGAGAACTCCCAATTGAATTATATTTTCAAATGCTTTATGTACTATTTATTATTATGGGAATGTTTTATGCTTGTTATATATTATGTATCGCATCTTCATGTCATGTTTTTGAAGTGTCCTATGTTGCCGTGTGGATGGCCTTTCGCTAAGAATCTTCCCAGAGTTCTCACCCTCAACCTTCCCCTCCAGTTACTGGTTACAAAGCGAAGGAGCAGTACATGAAGTTTATGGTTAATACAGTGACGTTAGAATTCAAGAGTCAGCAGTTCACCTTGAGGTGAAGCTACTTATAGGAATTGTTAGTCTTATATTTATTTTGTAATCAAGTCATGTCTCTCCAATTATATAGAGGCAGGATCTTCGAACCAGCCACGTATTTAATCATGTATATTTATGTTTATGTAAAAGAGTTTATGTTTATTCAAAAAAGGAAAGTCTTATTTGTTTTTAATTAAAGTTAAAGTTCATATTTTTACAAAAAGTGTTCCTAAGAGACTTTCGTAAGGGAACTAGTTCCTTGCATGTCGGTTACGTCCTAAGTTGGGACGTGACACCATGGGACCCATCACAATGGAAAAAGCTAAGAGAATGCTTTGGAGATTTGGCTCAATCATTTGTTGAAGAGATGCATTAAGAATGGGTCAAGACACCAATTAGGGAGAGTGGACCGTCCAAAGTTTTATTATTAGTGAGTTTGGATTAATTTATTCAAGTCATGTTGGGCCCATTGCTATGGAAGTTATTTTAGTTTAAACTAGGTTTATTTTTTTATTTTATTTTAAGTTTAAACTAAGTTTATCTTTTGTTTTATTTTTTAGTTTAACTTTAGTTTTTCTCTTTAAATTTAAATTTTAACCTAATGTGAGAGGTTATTAATACCTCAACAAACATGAGTATTAGAAACTTTTTGATGAATGCAATTTTTATTGTTTTCTCTCTAAAAAACTTTATTTGCAAAGGGCACAAAAACTAGCAATTAAAGGGCACAAAAACTAGCAAAGAGACAAATTAAAATGATTCATAATAGAATAATGACACAATAATTATTTACCTTTAATGAGATCCATAAGGAGAAAAATAAAACTGCACTCAAACCAAACTAACTAAGAAGAAACACCATTCAAATAGGAAGGAATGATGTTGCTGTGTTGTTGTGCGCTTGCGTTTTGTTTTTGCAAACGTAACCTCATTTTTCTTTTTTGCATTTTGCTTTCTCTCTTTTTTTTTTCTTTCAATGGCAGTTTCCCTTTTTGTAAAAAAAAAAAAAACCAAAACAATAACGATAAATAAATAGGAATTTATCTAGACGTTGCTACTGATACCAAATAATGCGAAACCCCAAGGATAAAGATCCTGAATCCCCAATACACACTTTGACTTAGAACATAGAATATGATAAAAATCCTCCCTACTAAACTCCTAAGAAACTTGTCCTTAGAAATGTAGATATTTGGGATAAGAGCAAGAAATTGAGAATTACCTTAGAATGAAATTATCCAATTTTTTGATGCAGCAAACAAAGCAAATACTCACCTTGCACACACAAAGAGATTTGTCACGCCCCAACATAAGACGTGACCGCATGTAGGGCTACTGCCCTATAGAAGCTCAAACGTGACATACTAATGTACATAAATGCTCATAAATAAAATAAATAATTAACTTTATTTCCAAATAGCTAACTTTATAAAATAACTAATTTCATATAACTGGTTTCAATTAAGCAATATCGAGTTACATGGTGTCTAAAATCATATCTGAAAATAAAATACTAAAATATGAAAATGAAGGATCCTGCCCTAGACATCTAGAGCATATCTGACATGACTCTGGTAGAATTCACTGCGAAGCAGAGCTTACCACTAATGTTAAACCCTTGCTTCTACTAGATGAGGGAGACGTTCTCATTGTCCTCTACTGTATCTGAAAAATGATATTGACAGAGGGGTGAGTTTGTCATCTCAATGGTGGGTACCTCGGTACTACACAAATAACATATATTGCATATAGTCATAATATTTAGATATACATATACTAAATAATAAATGAAACATAAAAGTTGAAGTAAATCTGAATAAACTACCGAAAAGTAAATCTGAATAAACTGCGATAAAGTAATTTTGATTTGTCTATAGTGTGTGCTCGCCTCCTTAGCGGAGGGGCGCGAAGAGAGATGCCTCTTGATCCTTGATTTCAAGGGAATCTTGGTTTGGCCTTGCTTCACCAAGATAAATTCAAGTGGTTTTGATACGTGCAACACGAATACTTGTGAGGGTACACATATCCTAATTTGAGGAGCCTAGCACTCATATAATCTAAATCTGAAAGGGCACACATGCCATAATCTGAGGAGTATGGCGTTCAAAGCTATCTAATAGCGAGTCTGATCGACGAGGTCATTGGCCACATACTATTCTAGGTCATCTATCTTAAGATCTACTATTTGTACAGTCTTTTAGATTAGCTAGCTTGGTTGCCCAAGTTGTTAGGACCTAAGTCTACCGATTATTATAGGGTATCATAGTTTGTTTACTCTTATTTACTTGTCCGGGATCAAGGACTAAGGTCCCATACTTAGGAGAGGATTTCCAGGTAAGAGTAGTGTGTCACAATGGACAACTTAAGTACCAAGTCTTGCCTTGCCAGAACCTGCCCTTAGTTAAGGTTCATTCCTTAATTGGAATCTTTATTAGGGTCTGTTATATAATCCTAACCAAATAGTTATAAGGGATATCATGCCTATAGTCTTAAGTCTCTGCTCTATCATAGCATAAAGTATATCATCATACAACATATCCTCATCATGTAAGCATGATCATTATCAACTACTAAGCATATATATAAACATGTTATGATCCACAATTGACTTTATTGACGAACCACCAAGGTAGAACCGTCGACTCATTTGGACCTCCACTCACTTGGAATGTCATGGAATTGTGGAGCACTGACACTAAGAGCTCTAAGCGGTGTAGTGTTGGCATTTGGAAAGTACACCGCACAATCAAAAACCCATGAGGAAAACAAAACTATAGGCTCTGCAGTAGCGATTTGGCATCGCTACGGTGATCTGGCATCGCCATGATGGCCGTGGATCGCCATAGGGTCACCATTACCAAATTAGCGATGCCGAAGCCTACTACCCTAGGCCATCCTTAAAAGGACTAGCTACCTACCCTAGATAAAGATGTTGTATCTTTACAAAAAGAGAGAAAAAATTGCGTGAGAACTCCATTCTAGAGAGGAGAAGAGTCTGAAGCTCTGAGTGAGTTGAAAGGGGGAGATGAGAGCTCTGTATATAGGCAAAGAGGTGGCTAAAAGGACGGTCGGGCCTTCTTCTGGCCCAGGGGGCGTAGATTAGAGTTTCTGATCAACAGCGGCATGTTGGAGCACACCAGGGGCGCTGCAGTGCTTTGCTGCTACAGACACACTGGAGGGCGCTAGACGCACTGCAGTGAGCTAGATGCGCTGCAACGCGTTTCCAAGGACAACTTGGACCCATGCGATGGGTTCTTCCTCGCGACCCGTTTCAAGATCACCCTTTTGCAAAGAAAGTTTTCTAGAGAGAAAAGAACAAAAATTTCATTCATCAAAAGGTTCCTAATACTCACATTTGTTAAGATATTTGTAACCTCTCACATGAGGTTGAGATTTAAACTTAAAGAGAAAAACGGAATTTAAACTAAAAAATAAAACAAAAGATAAACCTAATTTAAACTTAAAATAACTCTGATAGCAATGAGCCCAACATGACTTGAAGAAATTAATCTAAACTTACCAATAATAAAACTTTGGGCAGCCCCGCTATCATTGATTAGTGTCTTGGCCCATTGTTGATGCATCTCTTCAACAAATGATTTAGCAAAATTTTCAAAGCCTTCTTTAATTCTCTTTGCTCTCACCCTTGTGATGGGTCCCATGGGCATGTTACAATTCTCATCTTGCCCTCTAATGCTGAAATGTCTATTTTTCCCTTCCGAGCTTGTATCAGGTAGGGTCTGCAACATTATCTAGAATATGAAACTTCCTCTTTCTATATACTTGTATGGTGTTTTCTTTTCTGATCTCAGAATCCTTCTTCCATTCACCTCCTTTGCGATGGTGATGATTCGTCATCTAAAAGTCACCTCGTCTCAAATTCACTCGAACAGATGAGCCTTCATCCGTTCATTTGAGGTGCTCATGAAGCACCTCAATAACGAGTATCTTATTCGCAACCTAAAAAAAAGGCGTCTCGCACGAGATGGGCGACAACAAAGCTAGCGCGCTGCAGTGGCGCAGCGTTAGGGCGTGCTGCAGTACCCAGGGAGCACTGTAGCATGTCGGGAAGTTAGTGCTACATCGTTTGTAGCTATTGAAGGGGGTCCTCCTCCCCCTATATATAGAGATTTCCCTTGAGTGTTTAAACTTGCTAATTCACTCCAGGGCTTGAAAGGTCACACTTTTGTAAGACTTTTCGCTCCAATTATATTTTTATTTCTTTTCTCCCTCTCGTCTTCCATTCGTGGGGAAGTAATGCCTCCATGTAGGGTGTCAGGAGCTCCTAGCTAAGTGCTCCTTAGCGATCAACCATTTTAGATGAGTGACTTTCTTCACGGTCTATTTTAGACCATGTATTTATTTTAAAGTTATTTTTTTATCTATTTACTTATTTTAGCATTATTTTATTTATGCATGTTTTATAAAATCCTAGGAGGTGGAATTTGTTATTTTATTTATGTATTTATGAAGTTAGTTATTCTTTTATTTAATTAGATATTTTCTCATGATTATTTATTTAGAAAATCTTTATTTATGAAATAGATATTTACGAAGCTATTTTTAGAAAATCATGAAACTATTTTTAGAACCACATGAGACCACATATTTTATTGCATTAAATATATTCATGTTGTGTGTGTATGATTAGTATTAACTATTGGGCGATATAGATATTCATATTGTTTAGTCAAACCCTTAACAAAAAAATCATGGTTAAGGAAAGATTCTGGTGGGAGAAGACTTATGTTAAGGAAAGGTTCTGGCTAAGAATAAAAGTTGGTACTTAAGATGTCCATTCTAACGCACCTCTCTTACTTGGAAACCTCCATAAGTATACCTTTACTTTTTCAAGATAAAACACTTAAAGATATTAAGTCATGTTATGCTATCAGTATAAGGATTATGTTATGATGATCATGTTATGTATTTAAAACCGATTTCATGAGAGGATATCTAGGGTAGAACTGTAAGCCAACGATAACCTACGTTGACCCTAGTATACCTTGTATGATTATAAAGTAGAATAGGATTCATGTAGATTTCGGACAAAACTGTAAAGCCTGGACATGGCAGCCCATGATACCCAGTGTCATGTATCATGTCATGTAGATTAGGGCAAGATTGTAAAGATTGGACGTTTTAGGAACAACTAAACCGTAATGCTCGGAATGTCTATCTAGAGAACTCCCTACTTGCTTATGTTCTTAAATGTTTTTAAGATTATTATTATTATTATTATATGAATGTTTTCATGATATATATATATATATATATATATATATATATATATATCATGTATTGCATTTGCATGCCATGGTTACGAACTGTTCCATGTCGCCGTGGAGTTTGTCATTCATTGAGCGATGACTCATCCCTCATCAACCTTTTTTCACATACCACTGACAAATAATCGTTGCTCGTTCAGTAGATCTCAGTAGTTTGGACTCTTGGTGAGCTTCACGATGTCATGAAGTATTCTTCGGTTATTCCAGTCTTTAGGATAATTTATATTCATGCCAATACTTAAAGTGCTCCAGTGGACTGGAAGCAGAGAGTAATGTATTTTGAAGTATATATATTTCGTATCTTGTAAATGATTTTTATATTTATATTATATTACGATGTTTAGTTTTATTTTAATATTTCCTCTTTACTTATAAAAGCTGCGCTTTTTTTCATGATTAGCACACTATGAGGCTTTCGTAAGGGAACTAGTCTCTTGCATGCCGGTAATGATTTCTGGGGTCGTTACACTCACATTGAAGTTTTATTTTATTTCTTCCAAGCCAAGGGGATAAAGAAAGGGGTTTGGATTTCCCTTAATAGCCATCCTCATAGACAACTTTTTGAGCCCTTTACAAGCTCCTACAAATCCTTCAATGAGAAGTTCTTCAAGGCCCACCCTAGGACTGAGGAGAGAGAGTTGTACCCTTTCTTCTTGAACCTTAAAGAGGGGGACATGCAAGGGGATGAGCTAGTCCCCTTATATTGACAACGTGATTCTACCAAGATGATGGATTGTAACTATAGCCAGCTTTTTGTTGACGGCAATCGACTCATCAAGTTTCTCTCGGAGATTAGATGGAGAAACCCTTCCACAACACGAAGCTCATTTTGAGTGTTACCAAGCACATGGGTGCGTAATAGTCCTTTTTGTTGTAAATTTTCATGATGTTGATCGAGGTTAATTCTATTTTGCTTTCCTTTTCAGTGAAGATGTCAACTGAGATCAATGTCGAGGAATACATCAAGTTCATTTGACAGAGGAACAAGTTGAGGAAAGCAAAAAGGATCAGTGGCTCTACTCGCAAGGCTGTTGCCACCATAGTTGCCATGGCGAAGGGGGGGTAACTCTGACCCCCAAGAAGACACCTCTACAACTATGTTGCCTTAGAGGACACCAATTGTCATCACATCAACTTCCACCGTGCCGGGTTTGTCGAGCAAGGCCCTTGCCCTGGTGCTCGACGTCACTCAGTATCCTTTAACTAAGAAGCCAAGGCTAGAAGAGGTCACACATGCTGCCGAGGGTGGAGGTGCCACTAGAGAAATTGAGGGGGGAGTCACCGCCCTCTCTCGAAAGAAGAAGGAGAAGAAGGTGGAGTTGTATCCACTCACCTCTATTTCGGCCAATTAGGCTAATCACATTGAGGGTGCAACATTCTCCTCATTAGGTTATTGAGGTCCCAAAAGTTGTTGCTGCGGGAGACCTTTCTTGAGTCATCAATCAAGGTCCCATTTCCTCTTATATTTTGGAGAATGACGTGAGCAAACTTTTCGATTGCTTTGACGTAAAGAAGAAGGCTTAGGAGGCTAAGCTAGTGTCAGCTTGTGAAGAAGGAGCCTAGGCTTGAGCTGTTGAGTTGGAGGCTGCGAAAGAAAAGGGGGCCAATGTAGCCCACAGAGCTTTCATGGACAAGCTTAAAAGGATGCATGGCCTTTTGGAGGCGGCCATTGAAAATACTAAGAAGGTTGATGCCAAGGTGGCCTGAACCATTGAAGACAATAAGGCTTTCACTAAGAGGAACAAGCTTTTGACTATCTGCATGGCATCTTATGAGGAGTGCTATGCAGCCAAGTGCCATAGATAGCAAGAGTTAGTCCAAACCTTGGAAGGGCTTGAGCATGTGCATGATGTAGAGGTGGCTAAGCTGAAGTCCTTTGTGATGGACTAGTTTATGGTGGGCTTAAATGAGGCGGTTAAGCAAGTCAGGGTGATGGTTTGCAACAATGTTGCAGACCAACTTGACGTGGAGAAGACCGTCAAGGATGGTCAAATTGTCGATCGCCCAGGCCCCAAGGCTTCTTGAGGGCTTTTTCCTTTTTCTTGTTTTCTTCTTTTTGCCTTGTACAAATTGCAAATACTTAATGAAAAGCTCTTCTTTTGGGAAATTTGTTGTTGTCCTCTTTCGTTCTTTCGTTTAAGTTACTTCTCGCTAGTTAAGTTGGTCTTGGAGACCTCGGACTGGTCTTAGCCAATAGCCTAGGTGACATTGACTTCAAATTGAACTTAATCAACTTTAAAAAGCTAAGGTAACATTGACCTCAATTTCGATTTTGGTCAGTTTAGTCCCTTCCAATTTTTTTGGGGGCTAATTTCGTCCCTCTCAATTAAAAAAGTTGGTCTTGTTAGTCATTTTATCTTCTTGACTAACAGTGGCTAATGATGTGGCGGTAAACGTGCCACGTTACTCTATTAACTATCACGTCACCCCCTTCCATGTAGGTATCATTCCAGGTAGGAGGCTAACACCTTAACCATTAGAATACTAGTGTCATTGTTATATGATGTTGAATATATTTTATACTTGAACAATTTTAGTAATAAATGATTCAAAAAATTAAACTTTTGCCACTAACAAGCAAGCAATTGTCTTTATAAAAAAATGACACCAATAAAAATTTTAATAGACTTATTAGATTTATGTTAAACCTATTAAAATTTTCATGACTCCGTTAACTGTCACGTCACCCCCTTCCATGTTAGCATCCTTTCATGTGTGAGACTGATACCTTAACCACGTGTATTATTAGATTCATTTAAACCCATTAAAATTTTAATAGCTTTGTTAATCGTCATGTCACTCCTTCCACATAAACACTATTCCATGTGTGAGACTGACAATTTAACTACTAGGTTATTAGTGTTATTATTATATGATGTTGCATGTATTTTATACAAATGACTTAAAAAATCCAACACTTAATGGAGCAACGTGGTACGCTAACTGTCACGTCAATAAACGTTAGTTAAGCAGATGAAAATACTAACATGATTGATTTTTTTTGAATTGAGATGGATAAAATTGATCAAAAAAATTTAGGAGAGATTACGTTGACTGACATTGAATTGAGAGTGACTAAGTCGGAGTTTATGAGCCTTGCTCGCCTACGTAGAAGGGGGTGACATGACGGTTAACGTGCCACGTCTTTCTGTTAACCGTCACGTCATCAATCACTGCTAATAAAACAGATAAAAGAATTAATGTGTCCAATTTTTTGAATTGAGAGAGACAAAATTATTTAATTTTTTTTAAAAAAGAATGAAGTTGATAGAAATCAAAATTCAGCACCTAAGTTGAGATTTTATTTTTTTCCTTCTTTTAATTAGAAACAAACAAAACGAAAGGAAAAGCCCCATTTGGTGTTGTTGCTTGGGGGTTCAAATGAACACCAATCAGCCCAAGAGCTTGAGCAACGAAAATGGATCGGCCACCTCTTGCTCCGCCACTTAAACATTCATAATTCACTTGTTGTTGTTGTTTGGATTTGTGAGATTGAAACCATGTCCGACATGGAAGAAGGCACAGACCAGTACGGCGTGCTCCTCTATTACAAGTACGCCGACATCCCCAATCTGGACGACCTCCTCTCCTTCTACCACTCCAACTGCTCCTCCCTCTCCCTCCTCGGCCGCGTTCGCCTCTCTTCCCGCGGCGTGAATGTCACTGTAATCTCTCCAATCTTTCTCTCTTTTCTCACTTTCCTTTTTCCCGTTCCAAACTGAACTGTTTTGAATGATAGGTTGGTGGCAAGTTGTCGTGCTTGGAGAGCCACATTCAAGCCCTCAAGGCCCATAGCAGTTTGTTCGAAGGGGCTGATTTCAAGCTCGCTACTTGTCACCACCCACTCAATGACAAGGTCGCTGAGGAGTGTGGATTCACTTCTCTCTCCATTCGCATCGTCAAGGTCATTCATTAACTTATCTACCAAAATTTGTGCATTATTATTACTGTTATTATTATTGGTCTTCTGAAAGGTGAATGTTACTGGTCATAGGTGTTTGCTGTTTTAAAATTAGGGTTTAGTGTTTAGGTCCTATTGGCGCTTTGGTTTGGTCTTTTTCAGCTGTGAAGCAAAACAAGTAGAAGGCTATGCTGCGTTATTTATTATTTATCTTAGGAGAGGATAAGCAATGCTATTATTCATTGCATCAGCATAAACACGCAAGAATATATTAATTAGCGTTGTAATTTTCTTTTTTCCTTTTATTGTGTTGAATTATTATTATTATCATCATCATCAGCATATTGCGTTATCATGGACATTTACCAGAAATTATGAAGATATGTTTCACTGTAACGGAGTTGCTACTCTTGATGTTTTTGTTCTGATACTTGCGTTCTTTATTATTGTCATGCTAAATTGTTAATTAGTTTCAACCCTTCTTAATGATATGCTTCTGCCTTGTCTGTAGGAATTGGTTACTCTCAGTTCTCATCCCCTATTAAAGTCACCTGAAATTTCGAATGCTGGAAGACATCTTTCTGCAGTTGAGTTCCATTCTTCCCTTCACAATGCTGGTAAGTTTCTGTAACATGCTAACCATGATGTATATCTTGTCCATATCTTATCTTAGTTCGATTTCGCTTGTCCTTCTCACTGTTTTTGCATGTTTATTCTTCCATTTATTTTCACTGTCTTGGACATTCGGTTATGTTTGTTGAACTGGGACTCAATTCTGAGACTTTTGTGTCTATAATCTCGGTCGTTTTTGTAGATAAGGAAAGTCCAGAAGACAACCTTGTTTTACTTGATGCAAGGAATCTGTATGAAACAAGAATTGGAAAATTCCATGCACCAAATGTTGAAACTCTGGATCCACAAGTTAGGCAGTATAGTGATTTGTCCTCGTGGATAGATGATAATAGTGAGCAGTTGAAAGGAAAACATGTCCTCATGTAAGTTCTCCTTTCACTTTGGGGGTTTCTCAAGTAGTATTATGTTACGGTCTTGTAAATATCTAATCACTGATTTGGGGGTAGCAGTTTTCACACTGCTGTCATTTCTATACTTGAGTGTGGGGTTTTATTTTGTTGGTTACAGGTATTGTACTGGTGGAATCAGGTGTGAAATGGCATCAGCATATATTAGGTCAAAAGGTGCTGGCTTTGAGAATGTGTTTCAGGTGAACACCTGAATTTCTCTTATCTTAGTTCGTAACTCTCATCCCCTTCCTTTTGAAAATCAATTAGAAATTTTGATTAATACGTAGTGGATTTGTATTATGTAGTATGTTCATAAACTGATCATTTTGACACAACCTTAGAAAAGAGCCTGCTTAGTCCTAATAACCTTCATATTGGTAATGGTGTGCAATGAAATATTGAGGACTGTGGAGTGCGGAAATCTTCTGGGAGTGTATCCTTATTGCTGATGACCAGTATTTCTTTTTGATGTTGGATTAATTGCGCAGTTATTTGGTGGTATACAACGGTATTTGGAGCAATTTCCGGATGGTGGTTTTTTCAAGGGCAAGAATTTTGTTTTTGATCACCGGTATGTTTTTTTTCCCCTGTCAATTGCTTTTAGGCTTGAGTTTGTATGCATATCTTTTAATCCTTTGTCGGGAATTGGAATACCAACATGACATCAAATCATTATTTGTCAATCAGAGTTCAGAGCTAGTAGTGGATAATTTTGGAATGGAAAAGAGCTTCTAACCCCCCTAATCTTTCACTCACTTGCAAATAGACACAACCAACTGTTAAATCTTTTTATTAATCTTTAAACTTTTGCTCACTTACAAATAGTCGCCACCAACTACTAAATCTTTATTAAATACGCAATCTTTCATTCAGTTGCACATAATCACCTTCAGTTATTAAATCTTCTAATTAAATCCTTCAACTATAATAATTCTTATAATTATGCTGTATGTTCAATTTAACTAACCTCACCAACAGAGCAACTTAGTGAATGACATGGCAAGATCTGAGTCTCACTTGTTAAAATTGCCACTGCTATTTTATTTTTAATTTTCTTTATTTTTTATCTAATATTACAAAAAATATTAATATATTTAAAAAGTTAAAACATATTGTGAAAAACAAATTTAGTCTGATTTTGATTCTATTGTGATGAGCTGAGTAGCTTACCTTTGCTCGTCTTGTCTGGGAGAAGAATAATGATTATTCTAAATTTTTTTTAGAATATGTTTTAATTTTTTTTTAATATGTCAATATGTTTTTAAATAACTTAAATTGGAAAATAAAAGGAAAAAAGAAAAAGAACTACGATGATTTTGACACGTGACACATAGATCTTGCCATACCATTCACTATAAGTGTTTTGTTAGCGAGTTTAGTAAAATCAAACATAAGGGCTAATTGTTAGAATTATTGCTTAAAGATATTTGAAAGATTTAATAGTTGATGGTGACTACTTGCAACTAAAAGAAAGTTTTAGGATTCAAGTGGAAGATTGTGCATGTTTGGATTTGCTTATTTTGAGTTCAAAACAACTTATAATCAAAAGTTTTCTCAGATAACTTTGAAAAATAGGTGATTATTTTTCATGAAAAAGCTATCAACCATGCTCATAGTCTGTGGTAACTATTTGCAAGTGAGTAAAAGTTAAGGCGGGTTAGATGCTCTTTTCTTGTTTTTGGAATGTTAGAAGACAGAACTGCAAATGGAATTATTTAAGAAATCTAAAATCCTAAACTCTATTTACCATAGTAGTTTGGTTTCAGATTGAAGATATTGACATATAATTAGCCTTGTATGGTTCAGTTGCATTTGTGGACTGGTTTTTCAATGCAGTCCTTTATTGTTAATATTATTGAATTAACTGAATTTTTTAACGAAATAACCAATTGGGTCCTTAACAATAACGCATGTTTCACATGGCTGGCCCATAATTTTGATTCTCCTAAGTTTTTACTACGAATACACAAGTTTATTTCTCTCTCTCTCTCTCTCTCTCTCTCTCTCTCTATTAAGATGTCTTGTAAGCTTTACAACCAAATTTTATTTTGCTTTGATTTGAAAGTATTTTTTTGAAACCCATCATTGCGATTGTTAATTCGCTATCAACACTTTTTTCCTAACACAATTATTCTTAAGCTTCTCAATTTCCAGACCATTTAGTTAATGTGGTTATCTGAAAATAAATAAATTTTATTGAATCATGAATTTATTATTGTAGAAGTATTAATTTCTTTAATACATGTATGTAATGGCTACTAATAGAGAAATGCTTCTTGGTAATTGGTCATCTAAAGATATTGCCTTGGCCGCTAAATGGTTATGGCGATTTCCTTTAGAGCTTCATTCTCTACGGCATTAGGTGATCATGCTTCTTGGACAAGAATGAGTGGGGCGCTAAAACTGCAAATCATGCTTCTTGTTCTAGTCCCTGGAAATTTATATCTCAAGGTCATACTTCTTTTCAACTCTTTTCTTTCCTTGCATGTGAGGAATGGTTCCCATTTTAACTCTTGGGAGGACCATTGGGTAGAACTTTCCTCGTCTTTCTTCTCTACTCGATGACCCTATCCAGAATTTTTATAGTGTGCAGAACTCCACTTTTTTTTCTTGGGACTTCCACTTTCTTTGAAATCTGAATGATAGAGTCCTCTGAATTAGTTGTCCTTTTGGGTCTTCTTGATACTATTAACTTGTTTCCTACCTTAGATAAAAAGATCTTGGTCTATTGATTCTTTTGGGTTGTTTACTTGCAAATCATACTTTCAGTTCCTAACTGATTCTTTCCGCCTTGATAAACCTATTTGGAAATCTGAAGCTCCCTATAAGGTCAAATCCGTTATATGGACAGCTATGCTTAACATTCTTAGTAGCACTAATGACATTTTGCATGTCTAAAGGCCACATAAAATTATTTCCCCTGATGTGTTATGTGTGATGACAGGTGAGAATTTGAAATCAGTTACACTTCTGTTTTTGCCCTGTTCTGTGGATAACTTGTGGAATATTTTGTTTGGTATCTATGGTTAATATCGAGTGTGCCTTGATGTCTTAAGATAATTTCTTGTTGACAACTTTTGTTGGTTTTGGGAAAACGAAGGAAGTTAAATACCTCTAGCAGTGTGCATTTTTTGCTACTGTCTTGTGCATTTGGTTAGAATGTAACTCTTGCACCTTCAACGGAAAATTCTTCGACAAGCCAGTTTTAAGGGATAGGATTGGGCATTTGGTGTAAAGCTCATAATCTTTTTCGCAGTTTTTCCCTCAGATTTGTTGATAGATTGGAAAACTTTACTTCATTGTTAGTCTTTTCTTATTTTCTTGTTTCTGTGAAGAGGATCTCTTGTCCTTCGCTTCTATCCTCTTCGTAATAAAATTCTTCTTTCATCTACAAAAAGGAAAAAAATAAATAAAGGAAAACCAAAGACAAATGCTATGGTGTAGTGATGAACAAAACTTACATTATGCATGTATAGTCCCTCCAAATAACAACTTATGCTCTTAAATCTTTATATAGAGAAGGAACGTAAACCATCATGATTTTATTGCCTTGCCTATTTTTGGGCTGTCAATTTCAATTTGATATTTTTGGCCTTTTTGTTTTGTTCCACTTGCTTGTCTTGTAATAACATTTGGGGTTTTCACTGCAATGGTGGTCTCATTGTCTATATTCATGATTGAGATTATCCAGTGAAGAGTCTTTAATCTCTGAAAGCTGATGAAGTAATAGGGCAAATGTTGTAACAATTTTGGATGAAATGAACCCTGATTTCATTTCTTATGTGGTTGTAGGATATCAGTTGGGAGTTCAGATGTGAATGTTATTGGTACCTGCCTTATTTGCCACAGTTCATTTGATGATTATTCTTCACGCACCCGATGTACTTATTGCAGAATGCTTGTCTTGGTTTGTCATAATTGCCAGGTATCATCTCATAACTGATCTATGCCAACATTGTTTGTTTGCGCATCTCTTTGAACCTAAGCTTTCTGGGGGAGTTAGCGAGGGAGAGAGAAGTAACAGGAAATTATTTATATACCATGGAATTATTTGTTGGATCCAGTGGTCTAAAGCATACTGATGTGAACTAAGAATTGCTTTGGGTTGTTACATATGCATGTTCAGGAGCTTCGAAATAAGAGTTTGATTCTGATTATGATTGTTTACTAAGTGAGCCTAACTTGAGTAGTGTTTAAGATTTCATTTACTTGTAAGTTGCAACTGGTTCTAGATAAGTCTCAACTACACAACGGAGGCTAGTTTATATAGGCTATATGCCATAAATACAGTGATATGTGAAAATATAATCTCTAATTAAAGATTCTATCATATCTAAATCATATCAAATATATATTTGATATTCTAACACTTCCCCTCAAGCTAAAGTTCACTAAACTTTAAGCTTGTTACAAATGGAGTCTTATTGAGAGAAAATATAAAAAAGGAATAGCCTTTGGTTGCTGCTGTTGGTGAAAAGCGCGTAGGAGACGCAACTGTTTGCATGGGAGTAGAGTTCAGGAACCATCGAAAAAAGCACAGTGACGGAGTGGAGTTGGTAGACACGCAGTTGTTTCACGAAATGAACTTTTGGAACCATTGGAATACGGTGCAATGAAGGAGTAGCCAAAAGAATAGGATGCCAGGTGGTGAGTAGCTTGCCAGAGATGGAACAGCTTGTGTAAGTGCAATGGTAAACTTGAGAATGAAGCGCTTGAATTGTTGGAAAGAGACCAATTGGTGTAGGCATAGTGGTAAGCGCGGGAACCACTGGAAAGAGACCAATTGGTGTAGGCACAGTGGTAAGGACGGGAATAAAGCACCGCGACCACCTGAAAGACTCTCCCTCATGAGCTGAACAATATATCGGCAAACAAAGGCACCAACATCATACTAATGGAGGCGGCATGTCCACGAACAAGCAGGAAATGCTCTGGCGAACTTGTTGGTGGCAGCGACGGTTGGAAAGGGCTCTGGGGAAGGCTGCCAGTGGCTATAACGACCGCAGATAGTGGTTGGAGGCTGCTGAAAAGAATGGCACGACAGAAAAGAGACAAACAACCAATAATTTAGCACTGTTACCCACGTCAACAATAGGTCACGAGCAGGGGCAAAACTTGAAATAAAAAAAGTCTCATAAATCAGTTGCCCGTTGAAGAATCTTAGGACAGATCTAGAAAGAGGAGATTGAGGTGAGCCATGCGGTGCAAGTGGCGGCCTAAGATGTTGCCGGATGCGACGCCGTCACACGTGGCAAGAAGCGGCGGTGCGTGGTTTTTGTCAGAGGAGATGTGACATGCGTGCGAGCATGTGGAGTTTCAAACGGTGATGCGACTTCAGAGAGGTTGGTTCACATGGAGGAGGTGACTCTGGTGGTGTCTTTGTGGTTAACGGCAGTTGACAGGTGCAAAAAGCTGCTAGAGAAGGTGGCATGACAGAGATGGCCTGGAAACTGGAAGAACACACGGTTTGCTGGAAAATTTTCACTGGAAGGCAATGAGCCCTCTTGAGGAGCGAATCCTTTATCTCTAGGCTCTAGATACTGTGTTGAAATGTGAAAAAACGAGAGAAAGTTATATGAATTCCACGTGTCTCAACTACACAACGGAAGTTGGTTTATGTAGGCTATATGCCATTGACACAGAGGTTGCCGCCTATACATCTTCAATAACCCCTGTAGGCTTAACCGTGCTTTTATCGGCCATTTGAATGACAAGCTGTGTCGACACCCATGGTCCTAGCCTAAGGGAATGGTAAACTGAGTTACTTGACATTAATAGCAGCACCTAAATTAACCAAGGCACGCTCAAATCGAGTTTGCCCAATCTCACAGCTAATGGTGAACATCCTTGGATCAGGACATTTCTCTGGCATAGGTTGAATTATTGAAGAGACATTTTGGCACAAATCTACCTATTCACCCCCTTTTATTCTCTTTCTGTTTGTACACCATTCCTTTAAGAGCTTGGCATACTTTGGAATTTGGCTAATCGCATCAAGAAAGGGTATATTCACCTATACTTTTTTGAAGATATTTAGAATTTCCTTCTCTTCTTCTGTGTTAGCTCGGCTCTTAGGTTTCAGTGTCTTGTAAGGGAAGGATAAAGGAATTGGTTTCTCCTTCCCCTGTTTCGGTGGTTTTAGTGGTTGGCCGCCTCTATCTTCATCTCTAGCAACCTTGTTAGAGTCTTCACCTCTAGCAGCCTCGCTAGAGTCTTGACCTCCAGCAATTTTGCTAGAGTCTTCTTCAGCTTCCACCTATTCCCTGTCTTTTACCTTGCCCTCTGTAGGGTGAACAACTGTACCAGACTTTAGAAACATGGCGCTCACATTACCCCCATGGATTGGGGACAGACTGGGATGGTAATTGAGAGAAATTTGTTTGACTCCTCAGATAGTTCATCTCAGTTCTCATTTCGTGTAAGGTGGTATCTATCCTTCGCTGATTTTTCCTGTATGGTCCTTCAAGTCTCTTGCAAGGTGGTATTAGTTTTCAACTGATTTTCCTGCATCATTCTTATCAATTCCTAAATAGGAGGAACTTTAGAGACTGGGGTTTCCCGCGTAGGTGGAAATTGGGGAGGAGCATGTGGGCGCTGGACTTGCGGCGGTTGCCTCTGCGGAGGGGGCACATATCTTTGCTGTTGCGGCTGCTGCTAAATCGATCGTCAAGGATTAGGCACACCAGAGTTGTTACTCCACCTGTAAGCTGAGTTATCCTTCCAACTGAGGTTATAAGTATTGCCATGAGTTATACCCCGACTGGTTGGACTGATTACTAGGTCTCCCTGGAAACATAGTTGCAACTATGGGCGGCTCTTCATAAAGGCTAAGGCACTAGCCATGTAGATGGGGGGTCCTGTCAGGACAGACGGTGCAATCCACATTGGCAATGGTGGTTTGAGATTTGAGTCCCATAGCCAATGCTGCCACTAACTGTGCCAGTTTGTCAAACTTATGAGTCAAAGCTACCACCTCGCTAGACACTGGTGTACTAGTTACCTAATATACTCCCCTATTTGATCTGTTGGCTTTGATTTCATACTGGGAATTTTCTGCCATTTCACTGGTCAACACCCTGGCCTTTTCAGGTGTTTAATGATTCTTTAACATCCCACCAGAGGTAGAGTCAATCCGTTTCCTGTCCAGATTGTTGAGCTCTTCATAGAACTAGTCCATGAGTTGCACTTCAGTGAACCCATGGTGGGGGCACAATTCACACAACCCCTTGAACCGCTCCCAATATTCATTCAGGGTTTCATCTGTCTTCGGTTGAATCTTAGAAATTTCCTTCTTGTTGGAAGAGGCTTTGCTTGCAGGGAAGTATTTCTCAAGGAACAACCTCTTCATGCTAAGCCAATTGTTGACAGCATGATGCGGGATGTTGTAATACCAATCACAGGCCCCACCTAAGAGAGAAAGGGAAAGCCTTAAGCTTCATATTCTTGGGGGTGACATTTTGGGGTCTCATGTTGAATTGCTTCAGGTGCTGGTGCGGGTTTTCTGATGCTTGGCCAGTGAACTTGGGCAATTGATGTAAAAAACCCAATCTTAACTCGAAGTACGTGGCCGCATTAGAAAACACCACATCGATGGCTCATAGGAGTAATCTGGGGCAGCTAGCTCCCTCTAAGTCTGAGGTGGGTTGCCCATGTTGCTTGCCACAGGAATAAATGGATCAACAACAATGGGTTTTGCTCATTGTCTCCTTTTTTTTCCTAATATACCTTAGCGTTCTTTTGATCTAAGGGTCAAAAGTGACTGATGTGATATTAGGTAAGGAATGAGTCATCAACAGAAACAAAGAATAACATAAAATTAAACTTAAAAAAAAAGTTAAAACAAACTAATATATATATATATATATATTGTTTTTTTTAACTAAATAAACAAATCAGTAGCAAAAAAAATTAAAATTAAAATAAAATACGAAAAATAAAACAACAAAAAAAAAATCGGCTAAATTGCTTCCCCGGCAACGACATCAAATTTGACACAGTTTTTTGCCTAGCTTTTTATCAAATAAATTTAAAACCAAGTCAACCCAATTATATGCAATATAGGACAACTAGGGTTGTCTTACAAGGAAGCAATTAGAACCAATTCAAGTAAATTGGGGGTTGTTAAGAGCAAATTCAAGCGATAAAAATTAACAATTAATTAAAGCAATATCATGCATACGGTTCTTCTTACATCAATGATTAATTATCATCGGTTCACAATTTGATGTTCATACAAGGGATGTTTATTAGCCAGAGATCTCTAACTAACATGCAATTAATATAAGAGATCACAATTGCTTTCTCCTAAGCATTATTAGTATAAGGATTAACAACCAAGATGTCGGTATCAAATGCCTATACTAATTTTATTCCTCATTGTACAACTTAACCAAATCTGATTAATTCCCTGAATTCCCTAGCAATCCTAACTCAATAAATCCTACAATCGTCAAGATCTATTAATTCAGAATTAACTCTATCCAATAGCATGCAATCGCTATGTTATTAATTAGAGAAGAGAGGGGGAGAATTATGAACTATCATTAGCCCAGGAACCTCAAATTAATCCTAATCCTAGAATTACTGCATGCAAGTATTATGAAACTACTCTTCCATAGATGGCGGATAAAAAGTCATCTAATAAATAAACAGAAATAAAACAGATCTAAAAGTTAAAGAAGAATTTGAATTAAAAATAAAGCAAAGCAGTGAAGTCGAACACGAAAAAACTTAAATGATAATGCGAGAGATCCAACAATGCTTGAATGAAAATAACTATTTCTACGTACCACTAACACAGACCTAAGGTGCTGAAAAAATAAAGAAAAAGTGCAAAGAAAATAATCTTAAGAGTAGAGTATGAAGTTGTGTGTCTCATTCACCCTATGTCTATTTATAACTTCAAGGAGTCCAAAATAGGATTCCAGTTCTGCATAGGCGAAAATTCACTCTCTGATTCACGCTGCAGCGACGACACGTAGCAACAAACATGCTGCAGCGTCATCGGCGCACTGCAACGTCATGGGTTTTCCAGCGCTGCAACGAGCTTCCGAATCCTTTTGCTTGCTCTTCACTCCATTCTTCTTGTTTTAGCTCCTTTTGTGCCACTTCTCGCACCAATACTCGATTAGCTGTGATTCTAACAACTCAAACACGACATGTTAAATACATCTGTTACTCGAGATACTAAAAAGTCATTCAAAATGGTGCCTTTTATGACATTCTGTAATTTAGCATAGAAGAGGACAATGCGCAAAACATATCATTTAAGCATTAAAAAATCACACATTTTTAGGATGCACTTGTTCAATTATTGAATAATGAAATGGGGTATATAACCCCCCTATCAGCCATAAATACAATGATAATCGAAAATATAATCTTCCCTAATTAAAGATTCTATCATATCAAATCATATCCTAACCATATATTTGATATTCTAACATCAAGAATTTAAGAAAATGTTGGATTATTAGGCCTCAAAAGTTGGGCTTCAATCATGCTTTCATCTCAATATCATTTATGCTCTCAAAGCTTTGGCTTTGAAAAGGGGGTATGAAA
>QANU01062480.1:219703-230297 GCA_003254905.1 Nissolia schottii
CCCCCCCCCCCCCCCCCCCCAAACAAATATTTTGACTTCATTTCTTTTTCCTTGTCTTCTGGTTTTTGTCGTCTTCTAATCTTCTTGCTTCTGGTGTTACGGTGATCCACCAGAATGAAGCTGCACTATATGTTTGTGAGCTATGCCAAAAGCAGGGCAAGTCTGTTACGTCGACACAGTTAATTGAAAATGGTGAATCAAAATCACCTTTGCCAGGTGTTGAGTTCCAGAATTCATCTTCAATTACTATGTTATTGCCCCAAATTTCTCGGGGAGATGGTAAGGTCTGTGATCCATATTGCTTGAACCAACCTTGCTTTCACAAACATTTTATAAATCATCTAAATAACTGGCAATATAAAAGGGCCATCTATTCTACCAAAATTGTGCAATTCCTAACATCCTAACGAATAATGTTTCAGATGTCAGGACCTCAAGAAAACTGAAAATATTATGCTTGCATGGGTTTCGTCAGAATGCATCCAGTTTTAAGGGAAGAACAGCATCATTAGCCAAAAAACTCAATAAAATTGCTGAATTTGTTTTCATCGATGCGCCTCATGAGTTGCCATTCATTTATCAAACTCCCATGTCGATGGCCCATGCCAGTAGTTTATTGACTTCATCGCCACCAGGTCCTCCTCCACCTTTGGAGAATTGCAGGAAGAAATTTGCATGGTTTGTAGCACCCAATTTCGATGGAAGTAGTGGTTTTGATTGGAAGGTGGCAGATGGCCCCTTTGACCCACTCCAATACCAGCTCCAAACTGATGGATATGATACTTCACTATCACACTTGAAGAGTGTTTTTTCCCGAGAAGGGCCATTTGACGGCATCTTGGGATTTTCACAGGGCGCGGCAATGGCAGCATTAATCTCTGCACAACAAGAAGAGCTAAAAGGTAAACTGGACTTTAAATTTGTGGTATTGTGCTCAGGCTTTGCTCTCCGTGTGAAGGAGTTGGAGCTCGGCTTCATCAAGTGCCCTTCCCTTCATATCTTTGGCAATGAACATGGTAAAGACAGGCAGATAGCCAACCAAGCAAGCAAGGAACTCGCTTCCCTATATGATGACGGGTGTTCCGCGATCGTCGAACATGATTGTGGACATATAATTCCTACTCGCTCCCCATATATTGATGAGATCAAGGATTTCCTTGGCCGTTTTTTGTAAGGTCAAATTTACTCTCTCAAGTTCTTGATACAAGTCATAACTGTACCACCTACCGAAAGAATCTGTACAATGTGCTCTATGGTGATGCAATTGTCTCATTTAAGTCTAGTAAGGGGGGAACGGTTCTTGAATATGTATCACAAGTGTGCTGCACTGAACGCTTCAAAGAAAATATTTGGTCGTTCATAGAGTGATGTATGTAATTATTGGGGATGTTGCAGTGTTGAAAGGGAGACGATGCGTGCCCGCAGACACTGCTCTTTACTTACCTCGTCAAGATAAAAGGGTGATGTTTGCGGAGAGTCGGGCTATTGAGTTTATTCTTGTGCCATCTTTTGCTTGGAATGGGAAGTGTAAGCCATTGTGGCTATTGGACGTTCCTTTTTCTTTTCTTTTTTTTTTTCCCTCCCTTCCTTTCTTTCTTTCTTTTGGTTAATACTTTATTTGGTTTTTGGACTTTATCCTGTTACCTTATTTGATCCCTCAACTTAGAAAAGTAACACGTTAGTATCGGGACTTTGCAACTATGGGACACGTTAATACCTTGTCCACTAGACCTTTATCGGCTGATGACGTGTCTGTTAACAATGACATTTTCTCTCTCCTCCCTCCTAGCCAACCTCAAAAAGATGATTAGTTCTATAAACATAAGCATAGACACTAAGCATGGACAATTAGAGTATATTGTATTTGTTATTATCAAAACATATTGTATTAAACAATTGGAATAACTAGAGAAACCTAGTTCCACAAGTAAAAAAGCATGACATATGATAACAAAGAATAGACCCAAGTTGTCAACACTGGACAAAGCATGGCAACCCAACTAGAAATCCACCCACCCCTAAGCCCACCGAAAACACCTGACAAACATCGGTAGGACTTCTTTAAAATCTTCTTTAAGAGATATTCATTAAGACAAACTTCTTACTTTTTTTTAGGTGCTAACTATATTTCATTTGAAGGACCTATTTTGCACAATTGAAGTTATTGATTAAAGTTTGTCAAAATTAATAGATAATAGCTAGATATAAGTCAAAATTGTGAGTATTTAATTGTCCAAATATAACCATTAAAAATAATGTTAAACCATTCTAATTAACCACAAAACTCTTGCTATTTAATATTTTTCCTACTTAAAATCCCTTAGTATATGCTAATTTGATGCATTTTTTAGCACGCATATTTTTCTTTAAACTAAACATTTATGATATATTGGAATCTACATCTGATTTTCTTTTTGGCGCAGATAGGCACAAGGAAACCAAGAAACTACCATATAAGGAATATTTTAAAAAAATGTCAAAATGACCGTTTTTGTCCAGACCTTTATCTAATGCATTAATTTGGTCATTTCCGATGTTTTTGCATCAATTAGGTCAATTACATTTTAAAATGTTATCAAAGGTAAATGATTAAATTGGTACAATAAAAGGTAAATAACAAGTACTACCATTGAGATTTCAAATTATAGGATTCCATCCGAAACTATCCAATAACTTGCTTCCTAACTCCATTATATTTCAATAGAGTAATGCTACTTAACTAGAATTATTGCTAGAAACATTGCCAGAATTTTGAAAAAATTCAAACACGGTGGTTAGACGAGTAAAAAGAGTAAAAATCACTATTGATTTAATGATTAAAAATCAAGCCATATCATTCTGACAAAATTGTTGACAAACATTCTACCAATATAGTATTTTCCATTCCAATATAATATTCTCTCTTAACTAATATTTGATGTTTTATATAAGAAAAAAAAAGTGATTGCAACAACCTTTTTTCTTGAAAAAAAAATAGAGCACTTACGTACCATCATAATGCAGCTTTTACAAATTCAATCCTTACCAAAATTAACGAAATGGATTATAGTACATTGATCACTCAAATAAGAGATATCTGCAAATAGGAGCAAGCAACAAGGAATTGTTCTAGCGAATCACTGTTGTTGCTTGTCTAATTCCTCCGAACTGCCACTACTGTTGAACAACAATTGTTTTTCATTTAGTTCATGCAAACCATTGTTATTGTTCGCCTTGTTTCCACAATACACCATTTAGAAAAATGATCAGTGAATTGGCAAGTTATGTATGAAGTTTTTTTTTTTTTTCTACATAAAACATATAACATTGGTTAAGTGAGAATATTTCTTTAAAATATTTCCACTTAACTCCTAGTAGGATGCTGGTGTTAGGGTGATATGCAATATATTGAAATCTTGAGAGTAATATTTATTATTTATTAAAATAAAATTTTGTAAGGGATTAATAGTATGTTTAGCTTTTAGGTGAGAATTTTAAAATTGATTATAAAACTTTAAAAGTGAGAGTCAGAATCAATTCTAAGAATTTTGTTTTTTTTTTTGTTTGAAAATTAGACTTTAAATTGGTAGATTTGATAAAATTAGAAAAGAAAAAGACCATCTTGCTTTTCCATAAAAATTTAAAAGAGCATCAAGCTTAAAAAAATTGAGGCCATGTATTAGTCCGCCCAAGGCGTGGTTGCCAAAGGCAGTAAGTGACTTGGATATATTTGGATGCATTATGCCTATTATGGGAAACGAATATTGGATGCTTTTCTTCATGTGATTCCATTTTGTTCGATAGTGTAGTGTTTCTTTATTAACTCTTCCACTTTTTGTCCTTATAACTAAATCCTCATCCTCAACTATGTGTGGGTAGCCTTACTCCTTCTAAACCCTCCATCCCATCACTATTTTCTTCCTTTCTGGCGCACCTTTTCTTCCCCATTTTCGTGCCCTTCATCCGTTCTGGGCTCTGGCCTTTTCTGGTTACGGAATCAACAATCTCGCTTTGGTGTTAATAGCAGCTCTATACTTTCACAACAGGTCAGTTGTAAGATGCAATTTACATAGTTTTCATTTTTGTTGCCTAGACAAAAATTGAAGAAAATAAGTGAGTGTATGTCTAATTGTCTATATACGTGGAAAAATGCTAGTTACTCTCTTCTATTTTTTTTTTCCTTTCATTTTTCAAACAAAAATTTATCTAAGAGTAATTGTCATTTGATTATATTAAGAAAATATTAAATGCATTTTTTTAATGTTTATACTTTATTATAATATTTATTGCTCGAAGTTAATTTTGTCTATACACTTTATAGTAATTTTTTTTATCTTAATGCCAATTAAATAATTTTTTAATTTGTGTATATTTGTAAAAAATGACAATAAAAAATGAAAATGGATAGAGTAGTATGAAAGCATTTCCTAGGAACACGCTAGGAGCCGATGTGGTTTTGGTTTGTTGGCCATCACTCCGTAATCATCACCTCCGTGAATGGTTATGTATTCGGAAATTTGTTTGTGTAATTAATATATTATTTCATACATAGTATGCTTTTTATGACCCTTAATATTTTTATTTTATTTTGTGTTATATATATATTCTCTAAATCAATTGATATATGCTACTTTTAGTTTTTAGATATAGGGTTAATTCCATATTTGATTTTTGAATTTTACTCTCTTGTCTTACTTGATCTCTTACCTTCAAATAATGACATTTTAATCTTTAGACTTTGTAAACATTAGATCTGTTGGCTCCTTCGTCCACCCGACCTCTAATGGCGACTAATGGCGTCATTTTGATGGTCTAACCATAACCAACCCCTCCCCCCAATTCCCACCACCACCACCACCACCACCAGAGCAATCATGCAGTGGCGGAACTTAGAATGGGCAGGGGGCATTGCCTAAAGTTCCAGATTGTTGCCAAAAGCTTTAGAAGTGTTGCCAATGGTTGCTTTGTATGCTATTATTTACGTAGTTACAAATTTTTTTCACAAGAAGTACTTAAAAAGCCTTGCCTAAAGTTTCAAAACATTGCCAAAAGTTTTAGAAGTATTGCCAATGATCACTTGAAAATGTTATTATCTACATAGGTACAAAATTTTTCTAAAGGCAACACTTCTTAAGTGTTGCCTAAAGTATCATTTATATGTTCAGCCCCCTACCTTATATGTCATCTTATGTCATTGCAGTCATGGTTAGAATGGAGCGTGGTAGTGGTGGTGGGAATGGGGGGGTGTTGTAGTAGTGAAAGTGGAATGTGTGTGGTGATGGTGGTAGTGAGAATGAGGTATGAGTGGTGTTGGTAATGAGAATGAGAGTGCATTAGTGGTGGGAATGAGGGTATGAGTGGTGGGGATGGTGGGCTCAAGGTCAATGTGGAGAAAGTGGTGGTGGTGGGATACAAAGGCTAAATAGTCTCAAGGTCTGTTTTTGGTTAAGCTAGTGCTTGGATTTTTTTTTTTGTCAGATTGGTTCTTGGACCATCAAAATGACATTGTTTTAGGGTTGAGTAGGAAAGAGGAGTGAGAAAATGACGTTGTTAATAGGCATGTCAGTAATCGTGAAGGGGCTGACAGATGCAAGGGCCAATGGGTCCAACGTTTCCAAAGTTTAGAGATTAATGTATTAAAAGTTTAAGGACCAATTTGGGGAAGGGTAAAATCTAAGGACCAAATATGGTATTAACCCTTACATATATCATTAAATCAATAACTCTAAACATAATTTTGTTCAAATGAATTGATTTAAGGATATATTTCAAATCAAAAGCATTCCATATAAATGGACAGGAGAGTACACGTTTAGTTTGCCTCCTAGTTAATCAGCCAAACCATTTAATTGTAAAATAAAGGCATTTTTATGATGCTCGAGATAATTTTATGGGTTTAGTATTTGTACTAATTTGAACCAACCAAAATATAACATATAATTTAAATATATTTAATATATGTTATAAATTTAATTATTTATAACTATAATTCAACAATTATTCTTAACAAACTTCTAATGATTTTTTTAAGGTGATCTTTAATGATTATCGATGTATTTACCTGTGTTGTGCACTAATAATTATTGATCCTGTCAAATATATAAATATAACAAATATTTGCATGTGATTATATATTTTATTTTATGAAATTGCTTAAATATAGGTTATTAAAATTTAATATTAAAAATAAGTAATTAAAGTAATAGATAAAAATGGTAAAATGGGCTCAACCCATGAATTGACTTTTTTAATCCATCAAAATATTTTAACCCATTAGGCTGAATTAACCTAATTCATGGGTTAGAGCATTCTTTTTTTAATTTTTGGTGTTACTTTAAATATTTTACTTGAATTTCTTGAATTATAAAATATATAAATATTATTTTGTAGTATTTAGGTGAACCATTTTAATAATTAAGTATCTATTTTTAATACAATATTAAAGTATTTAATTCATTTAAAAATAATTTTTAAAATTTTAAAATTTTATTTTCATCAACCTATGAGTCGTCTAAAACGTAATGGGTTAACAACGGAGCGGGGTGGATTGACCTATTTATCCTACCTAATAATGATTTGTATGTATAAATAATTTTGTAGAATAATTTTGATAATACAAGAAAACATATAATATTTTTAGTGATTTGTTTGTTTAATAAAAACTTTATAAACTTAGAGGAATAAGTCAAGTAAGAAAATCATCACTCACCTAGTGTAAATGTTTGGTATCAAATGTACAATATATACATATTCAAAATCATTTGATTGAGATATCAACCATTTTAGTAAATCGAATCAAACTAATTGAATATAGATTGTATTAGTTTTATTTGAGTCATTGAATTAGAATAGTCCTTACTTTAAAAACATAAAAGAAAAATTCTAGAAAACACACTCCCTTATTTTCCTTTATATTATATTAGAATTATTTTTATTGATTTAAAAATGTTAAAAAAATGCTGATTTTGTTGTGATGGTTAAAAAATAAATAGTTAAAAAGTCTAAAATTTAAAATCGTAAACAACACTAAAATTTTGAAATTATACCAAAAATAATCATTTCAATTTTTCATTTTAAAAACATTCCACCATATTGTAAACATTCTAAAAATGAAACCTTTTTTTTTATTACGATTTCTAAAAATGAACCTGCCTTATACTAAAACTAATNTAATCACACATAATTTTGAATAGGGTTAAATATGATTTTAATCCCTCATAAATTTTGAATTTTGTGTTTTATTTCTCATAATTTATTTTTTAAAATCATCCCTCATAATTTTTTTTAGTAAGGTTTTAGTCTCTACCATCATGTTAAGCAGTTAACTGCTGACATGATAATTAATTTGACCACATGATAGGTCACGTGTCATGCACCTGACACGATCAACCCAACCATTACTTCCTCTGCTTACTCTTGTGTTGCTCGCAACGTGCGCTTGCTGTCTTCTTCTTCTTCGCTACAACTCCGTGAGCCATCGCCCCCACTGTTGCTAGTGAAATGACTTCATGTCGCTATTGCACACTAGGAGCACTGCAGCGCCCTTCCGAGATACGAGTCATCACAAAATTCATCTATCTTCATGATGTAAACTCTATAACAAAGTAAGACTAAAACCATTTCAGCACTTCAAAATAACATTTTTTGCTCAATCTTCTCCCTCGGGTCCTTATTCCTAAAAACCAATGAACAAACACCTAAAACTATCCTAAAATGCATGAAATGATCTTAATACTATATGCAAAACTCAAGCAAAATAATTCTCATTGGAGAGTTCTCACAACTCCCAACTTGAGACTTTTGCTTATCCCTAAGCAAAAGAAAATAAAACTAAAAATAAACAAAGTGTAAAATCTTTTTGAGTAGCTGACTCTATAAATATCCCTTACAAAAGCTGCAAAACTCAAGGAGGCCTGGCGGTCGATTCAAACACTAAACTAAAACACAGTTAAACATCCCTATGATTAGTTATCAAATCATCAAAAGTGAGGTTTTTCACCCCTCATCATTGCTCAAATTCTCAACTCAAAACTTTTTAATAGTCAATATTCAAAACACTATACCACCATACTGTGCAAACAAATCAAATTCTGAATCTTTCATGAAGTGCATGTGCGCAATCGTGATAAACCAAAATCTAATAAGATCAAGTTAATGCAAGTGTATGAGAAGAACATAACAAAAGACCCAATTTTTTTATCTTTCTTATTTCCACCCAAACTACACTAGATTAAAGATCAAAAGGACTTATGCAACTTGTATCGTTAGGCTTAGGCGGGGGTATGCTGGAAAAGTCATTTAGGCTATTCCGCACCCTCAACTTGAAAAATCATTTCTCTTAACTCACTACATAAAGGGACCCCCAACTTTGTTGGTGGCACTCTCATGCTTCATATACTACATTTGCGCTTTGTTTTCCTTGACTTTCTTCCCTAATCCCAACTTATGTGTGAGATTTTTCTTTATTCACCTTCTATTTTTTTCTTTTTTTATTCATCTCCCTTTTCTCCTTTTTTATTTTCGCCGTTGTTGATTGAAGCATAAAGTGCTTATTTCACGGGGGCATACTCTATACAAAGCGTCTAACAGATATGGCTTGAGGGCATTCACGGATCAAATGGGTTTATAAAAGGAAGGCACATCAGAGCACAGACGACTCACACAAAAAATCAAGGTCAAGGATTCATGTCGGGTGACTAGAGGCAATATACGTAAAAGTTGGCTTAAAGGCTACCTATGGGTTTCCCAAACAATGCCTAGATCACTTCTAAAACCAGTATAACCTGAGTCTATTTCCAATTGAATCAAATCCAATTTTAGCATGTTTCAACTCAAAAAAGAACACAAACAGAAATTTTTAATTATGGTTTTCAATACTCCTAAGAGTTTAAAAGTGCATCAATTCAATGTTAAGAAAATTGATTTACATAGAGTTGAAAGGTAAGCAATACATAGAATCATTGAGGTTCTAACACAACTTAAGAGACAATTGATAACTACCAACAAGGATTTTTTTTTTTAAACTAAGAAAAACACAACTAAAGCTAAGAAACTATAAAATTAAAATGCATGGATGAATGAAATGCAATTTCCCCACCCCAACTTTATAACATGTATTGTCCCCAATGCATTAAAATGAACTAATGATTAGAAAATGCGTAAATTAAAAAAATTATACATATGCAAAAAAATTAAAAGTTACCTTTGGTTCAGTTGTCTCCCAACAAACACTTTGGTTTAACATCCCTAAGTTGGATCTCTACCATCAAGAGTTGCCCGGATCCCATATCCAAATTCATTTTCTCTACGTTAATGAATACGTAGAGGTGCATAAGTACCCAAAATATCCCACGAAAGGGACAATGGCCAGTAGTTTTATTGCCACTATAACTATGTTAGCAACACGATCCCTTTGACCGGATTTCTTCAATGGTGAAGCACAAGACATAGGTTTTCCAAAGAAGAACTCAGTGGTATCAACATGAGTTCTTCTTCCTTCTTCTCCTCTAATGGTTCTTCAAGCATAGATGACTCTTTTATGGATTGTTCTATTAGTGAATTGGTGGCAAGCTCAATTTCATGTGGGACTTCCTCATTTTCTTTAGAACTTTCTTTTTTGCTCAAGCTTGTGCCATATAACTCTTTGCCTTTTCTCATGTACCATGCTTTTATGATTATGATGTTAGTCTCCCAATACTTTGGGTCTTCGAGTGATAACAAGAAGAATAGTTGGCAAACCTTACAGTTTTCCTTTTCATGGTAAGTTCCACAATCTTCACAAGTCTCACAATTTAAAACAAAATGACCACCTCCACACTGACAAATCTATTCAGGGCCATATTTGCTTGCATAATCCATCATAAGTATCTCTTGTAAACATAGAACACACCATGAAGGCACAAGAGAAATTTAAACAAGATTTTTTTTAATAAAATTCAAAGGAAGATTTTTTTAAAAAAAATCAGAAAACAAAAAAAATCAAAGTTAATCTAATTTATCAATTAAAAACAAGTGTAAAAATTATCCCCAGCAACAACACCAAAAACTTGATGTAAATTTTGCAACACTAGCAAGTGCACTAGTTCATACAAGTAATACGAGTAAGTATTAAAACACAGGTTATTGAAACCACGAGGATAACTAGGTTCAATTGATTATAGCAGCAAAGAAAAATTGAGTTTGATTTCAATTAAATAAAATGGCAATTAAATAAAAGAAAAAAAAAAACTACCTTAGAATAATGGAAGAAGAAATTAGGAGAAGAGACTAGGACATTGATTTCACCTATTCTAGACTAAGGCTGCTCATAGACAAACACACACAATTATCTTAAAACATTGTTTAGTTAACTAATAATTGGGCTTCCTATTCGAATCATGGCCGCTCTCGAGATCGAACGATTATTTTTAACTAGAGTGACTATCTAATCTTTTTGTATAGCCTAATATATTAAAAGTATGAATGGTTATTGTTGTTGTTCTAAGAAATCGATCCTTGGTACTCACCACATAGACACCCTTGGTACACAAAAATATATATATATATATATATATATATATATATATATATATATATTTAAATTATATATTATATTTTCATATATATAAATTAGTTT
>QANU01062480.1:230375-313158 GCA_003254905.1 Nissolia schottii
TATATATATATATATATATATATTTAAATTATACATTATATTTTCATAAATTTAAATTAGTTTAGGTACCAAACCAATAAAATCATTTTAGGTACCATAAAAAATCCCCTATTTATGCATTTATTTTTTGGTGGACACTTAACACTCACGACAAAAGCACAAATTTACTTCTCTTTCCCTATGATGGGCTGCATGCTAGTGTGAGTGTGGGATGTTAGAGAGGAATAATAATAGGAATTGTTTCTAGGAAGGAATATAAGAAATATTATATAATATTATGTGACAAGTGTCATGATATGTAAGAATATTTAGGTGAATATTCTAGAAAGGAGACGTGAGAGTGACATATGTGTAAAGTGAGTGTTCTAGAATACATCAATCTTACAGTAAACAATAATGTTATTTGGCCAACTCTCATTTTGGCCACTGTAGAGCCAATGTATGACCAATGTGGGAGCTGAACTAAATGACAGAATTGAAGTCCAAAATACAATCTAGTGGTAGGGTTTTACTATAAATTAAAAATAAAATTATATTGTCATTCTCTCTCTTTTAATGTATTATTTTTTTGCTTTTTTTCTCACTCCATTAGCTTCTTCTCTCACTTGCATTTCACTTTTCTTCTCTCTCCTAGACAAAAAAAGAAATCAACTTTTATAAATAAATAAACCAACATTTTTGAAAAAATGCACCAATTTTTTAAAAATATTTTTAAAAATAAACTCTTAATAAATTATTTTATCTTTTTTTCTCGTTTGATATAACAAAAAAAGAAACTAACTTTTTTTAAATAAAGAAATCAATTTTTTTAACCAAGACACCAACTTTTCTAACAAATATTTTTTTGAAATAAAATTTTAATATATTATTTTGATTTTTAAAAGTTGGTGATTCATTTTTCTCTCAGAGAAAAGAGAGAGAAAAGAAGTGAAAAGTGGGTGACAGAAAAAATTAAAAAAATTAACGTAAATGCTAATTATTATTATTATTATTATTATTATTATTATTATTATTATTATTATTTTGTCTTAATAAGTTTGGTCTAGGTGGCTCATATTTGGGTTGATAAACAAATGTTTTAGGTGGGGGTAGGCATCGGTATTCTGCCAGATTTAAGACATGCCTCCACACTTACAGATCATTTACTAACAAGGCTTCAAATGTTATTGTACTAAGTAATGTAAATGTACCCCTCTGATATAAATCAAATAGTGAAGACAAATATGAGCCTTTAGTTATTCTTGTAGGAGTGGTTTAATAGTTCCAACATTAATTTCTCCATCATTTTGTGCTTTTCCTGAGAGTATTTATTGCGTTCCTAATGTCTATATTTTCTTTGTCTCACGACAAAAATTAAACACTGTCTAGGTGTCTACCAAACATAGACGTATAAATAACATTTTTCTTAAAAAATTTGTGATTGTTTTTTATTTAAGTAATTAATTTTCCCATCTTTATCACTCTAGCCCAAGTTTGAAGAAGAGCAGCATCCAGACCCAATTACAGGGGAGGGAGACGTGAATGCGATCAAATTAGAAAACCATGTTCTCATTTAGAGAGCAAGTCAGTTATTATTGCCTACTTGTTAGATATGTTAGTTACGCTAACTTAGCTACGTGGTTGGTTAGATAATTAGTTGAAGATTGAGAGTTTATATATAAAACGTAAAGTAGCAATAGATGTAATTCAACAGATTCAATTGAAGAACTTGCATCAATTACAAGTTCTGCATATTGACGCAATTCTGAGTTCTCTTCCCCGTTCCCTTTTGTTCTTGGTTTGGTTCACGAGTTTCACAGGAAGCTTCACTTTTGTTACGGTAATTAGAGTCAGCTTGTGATCCTTAGTTTCTACTTTAATAACTAATTTTTAATACTATTTAAGGCTTTTTCCCCCTAAAGTATACAAAAAGAGTTGTGGTAATTATACTTATTTATGTGTGAGATATCATGACAATACGCACATATCCATTATCATATATAAATAAGTATAAATAACATTTTATATTGCGGTTACAAATGTTGTAGTTCCACTGTACTTTTGATAAAGCCTTAAATTAACAATGAGCACAACAAAAAATTATATACTCCACATGTAGGTGTCGTGATCATTTTTGATGCCTCGAAGCTTTATCAAACTCATTCCAACATTATGAAAGATTTAAACTTGTGTAATTCATTTGTTTCTTTTCTCTCTGTACAGTATATACATATATATCTGAATCATCAACTCTGAGCTCATAGAGGGACAGGAACAAACCGAACAACTAGGCAGTTGGTGATAAATGGAAGTGACCAACAAATACATAGTGATAAAGCATCACATTGAAGATGCACCCAAAGAGTCCGATTTTGAGATCAAAACTGAGGCTTTAGCTCTGTCAGCTGAGCCAGGATCTGATGACATCATAGTGAAGAATCTCTATATCTCTGTTGACCCATATCAGATCAACCGCATGAAGAGCTACAGCCCTTCCCAAGGTGCTATAAGCTACTCCACACCCATAACCCCTGGCGAGGTATAGTTGTCATCATTTACGCAAATCAAAATATGAATGAAGTGTCTAAATCCTAATGTTGTAGATTAGGAAGTAGGGACATTTCATGAGATTATTGTGTCCTCGTGTCTAATACACCGCAGACACCTATGTATGCCATGTCGTGTCCTATAAAATTTTAAAATTAGTGTCACGTGTCGTGTTGTGTCTCGTGTCCGTGTAGGTGCTTCTTGGGTGGTAGACAATGTTTATCTAAGAATTTCTCGGGGACAGATGTTGATTGGCGAAGAGCAATACTTTTTCTTTTTCTATTTTTAGTTTTGATAATTAAAATTAATGAAATATCCCTAATGTATCTTATTTTTTTATTTTTAAAATCAAATAAGATAGATCTCTAATTAAATTTTATTTAATTTTGTTTATATTTATATTTTTTAAAACTTAATTAATAGTGATAATTTATAAGGAAATTGCTATAAAAATAATTTAAAAGTGATAATTTTTATATTGTTATTATCAATGAATGGATATTACTAGTTAATTCAATATTTTTCTAAGAACATTTGTTAATATTAAAAATGATAATTATCTTCATTGAAAATTTTAAAAGTAATTTCAAATTTTATAATTTAAAATTATGATTGTTATATTTAGATATTAGTAACTATTAATATATTAGGGATATAATATATGTTAATTAATAAGTTGTATAGTATTAATGACAATCGAGACGTGTAATTCACTATTTAATCCTTGTTAAATTATGAACAGAGTGCCTAAACACTGATATGGTACGCATTGTCAACCTAAGAATTTCTTTAAAAAGGATAAGTTGATTTAATCATTATTCAAGAATGAGTCTCTATAGAATAATCAGTGCTATGAATCTTGCTTAGAAGAATTTGTTTAATCATTAATGAATATTTTGTTCTAATCACGTGTTCCTTTACGTTGGCACTTTTCAGGCTATTGATGGTCTTGTTGTTGGAAATGTCGTGGCTTCTAGTAATTCCAAGTATGAGAAAGGTGATTTGGTTGTGGGGGTATTCACTTGGGCAGAGTACAGTTTGGTCAAAGAAGGAAGCATAATAAAAAAATTAGAGCCCTCTGCATTTCCACTCACTTATCATCTTGGAGTTCTAGGTAATTTTTGTTGTAAGTGATGGTATTTTACATATTTTCATTACATGGTTCAAGGTGTGCATGGTTTGTTATATATAGGTTGCCAAGCACTTTGTGCTAGATTAAAGAACATGATCACATTTCTTAATTTAAACATGGCTTGAAATAACAGAAGAGTCAAACCATTTATATTATTTATTGACATAATTTAACAAGTAATTTTTTTTTATTATATTATATGTCGAACATGTGATATTGACCCAATCCACTTATGAGGTTGGGTTGTAAGTATAAGTCGTGATTTTTCATTGACCAATTCATGGAAACAACGATCTTGGGATTTATGATTATCACACTGTAAATGAGGTTAAGAATAAAAACACATAATCGGATCCATATCGTTGTTGGATGGAATTGTCTGATTCTTTTCCCCTCTCTTCCTTTAATCTTTTCAACCTTTTCTGATGGTGAGAAGAACGTTTTCTATGACAAATCTCAAACTCTAATGATTTCTGAATTCTTTGCAATCTTTGAACCCTTGTTTTTCTTTGAGTAACGCCATCTTATTTATAAGAGAGAGGGGAGGGTCGGTTTTACTAAAATATCCTCCACTAACTCTATCATCTTTTATAGAATTAATTGTCATCATCTTAATTCTCTTTTATTAGAGTTAATACCACTATTAGTTACATGGACCATATTATCATGAGATTATAAAATAGTCTTACAGTAAGTAAAAAAAATTGCATCTACAAATCTTACCTAACCCACTGATTAAACGAGTGAGTTAGACCAAAAAGGCTCAAACCCACGCACCCAAACTGATGGACACCCCTATCTAAAAGTATAAGCATCATCATTTTTGTTTTTCAAAAATTTATGTTGCCAAATTAGTTCTTCTATAATGCTAAATGCAGTAACTTGAGTATTTTTTCCTCTTCTTTCTTTTGTAAAATTGAGAGGAATAAGAGTGATGAAATCCTAGTTTAGAGACTAATTTAATGGTATTTTGCATGTTTAGGTGACTAATTTAGGTGATTAAGTTGATAATATTTTTCATTATGAAAGGATCCATCAGTTCTATGGGAACAAAGCGTGATATTTTGTTTTATTAAAGTATATTAAATTTTGGGTTGGGGGGGGGGGGAATAAGGATTTCCTTAATAGAAGAATAACAGATAAACCTTTCATAGAAATGTATTTTGATCTAAGCACAGCTTATTATGAAAATTGTCTCAATTAGAATGATCTTTTATAAAGGATAATTAATAGAAACTACCCTTAAGATTTTGTAAAATTGCACCCCCCACCAAAATTCAGCATCTGCTTGAGTTGATAACTTCAATTGTTAGCCTTGAAAGAAAGAAAGACCTTAGTTGGAATGGTTTTGGTTGATATGGTATCTGTTATGGATGAGTGTGGGAGATGTGAAGGATTGTTGGAATAATCTGTCATGTATAGGCTGAATGAATTGTGATTTTGATTTTGTTTATTTAAGTGGTGTTCTGTTACTGTGGCTATTGGGTTATCAAATTATATAACAAAACACTTTAATTATTGCAACTTTTGAATAGAAGCGCTCTATTTTAGTTTTAAATCATGGAAACTTGGAGTCTGTGAAGTTTCTATTTTCATTGCTTTTTTCTTGTATTTAGGATTTTGTACAAGCAATGAAAATAAAAAAACAAGTTTTTATATTTTTCATTATTTTCTTCACAATATTACAAAAACGTAAAACACAAGATATGAAAACAAAAAAATGAAAACAGAGATTAAACAAATCATTGGCAATCATGCATAATGTAAAAAAATGAGGTGAAGTACACTTTTGCACATACTTTGATCTGTACTGCAATTTTAAGACCTTAAAGTAATCTATGTTAATTACTCTCTTATAAAAGTGTCTTCTTTAAGAGATGACTTTAAATAAGTATCACGATAAACGTGCTGTTCATAAAATATAGTATCATTTGAGTCTTTTACATATAGCCCTACTTCATTATCATAGTTAATTTATTTTCGAGTACAAAGAGTAAATGGTAAGAAAAAAAATCTTAACTAATATTGTCATTGGTAGAACTCTCAAGTACTTGTTCCGTCCCTACCTACAGCTAAGTTACCACTTATCTTTTACAAGTGAATCTTCCATTATGCTCTTCATCTGTGCGACTTATCTCTAAAGAGTGAAAACTTCTTTTTTACTCTTTTTTTTTTTAATTACAGGATTTAATGGACTATCAGCCTATGGGGGATTTTTTGAATTGTGTAGACCCCAAAAGGGTGAAAAGGTATTTGTGTCAGCGGCCTCTGGAGGTGTTGGAAATTTGGTTGGGCAATATGCAAAACTTTTGGGTTGCTATGTTGTTGGTTGTGCCGGGAGCCAAAACAAGGTAAGTCTTTTATCCTTTTGAACCCAACCTAGGTTTCAATTGAAAAACATAATCCATGTATAACTTGTTATAGGTGGCACTGCTCAAAGATAAGTTAGGATTTGATGATGCCTTCAACTACAAGGAAGAAGCAGATCTAAACTCTACTCTTAAAAGGTTTGTTGGAGATGGTTGATAAAATGAAAAAAATTGCTAGGCAGTAGATTGTTTCTAAAAGATTATGTGTGAGAATGAATGATATGGTATGAATAATCATTTTTAGATAAAAATGGGTCCCGCCAACATATATATCTCATCCAACCACCATTATGATTTCTGTTAATAATTTTGGTCATATTATTATGGCATAGTAGAATTGCTCTAAAATCAATGCTCATTTAAGAAAGAAGATCGAAAAAAGTACTCTGAATTTTCTTGTATTGTAGGTTCTTTCCTGAAGGAATTGACATATATTTCGACAATGTTGGGGGTGAGATGCTAGAGGCAGCAGTTGCTAATATGAACGCATTTGGTAGAGTGGCTGTTTGTGGGGTAATTTCTGAGTATACTGATGCTGGAAAGAGAGCATCACCAAACATGTTGGACATTGTGTACAAGAGAATCACTATTAGAGGATTTTTAGCGTCTGACTTCATGAATGTTTATGCTGAATTTTTGGCAAAAACATCGGATTTCATCCGTATTGGCAAGTTGCACGTGGTTGAAGACATGTCATCGGGTGTGGAGAGCATCCCTTCTGCTTTCATAGGACTCTTCAATGGAAATAACGTTGGAAAGAAGCTTGTTAAGTTAGCAGAAGAATGATAGAGGAATCAACGAAGAACAAGAGTGGATAAAACTTAATGCAATTCATTTCACTTTTTGCAAGCGCAGTTTATGATGAACTTTGTCTTTAAGAATAAGATTATCATTAATCACACTTTCTAAAATGGAGGATTAGGTGGTTGAAACTTGAAACCTGAATTTGTTGTTTACTAAAGGGAAGGAAATTGTGTAACCTTGCATTATATGTTGATTTGATGACTTGAGTTGTTTAAACCCAAGAATGGACAAGAGTCAAATGATGTTGCATACCAAGTGATGGTGCACATGTTGAAGTCATATATTCAATAGTTGGAACGAAAATCATTTGTCCCAATTGTCTTTCCCAAACCCTGTTCCCTCAATGAATAATTGACAAGAGGATTTAACTTTTTAAATGATATATTTTAATATTTTAAAGATTTAATTCTCATTAAATGGTGTTGCTTGTTATCAGAAAAAATTGGCGTTACACACTTCTTTCTCTTTCTACTGACACACGCAGATGTTGCTTATGTCTTGTGTAACTCCCTAATTCTCGTAATACGCTTTAATTCATATCCACTCGGAGGGAGTGTCCTATTATATGCTCTTCTATTGTTTAGTATGTGTGATTAAATATTATACTAGGGTGCTTCAAACAAGGTCTTTAAACTTTCTTTAACATCTTATCGAATCATTTATAGGCATTAACACATAATCACAACATTTGACAATCAATTCATAATCTATCATCGTACATTTCAATTCATACGTGTCATCATGCTTTCATAAATATATTCATAGCTATTAGTGCTTAACCTTGTAATCAAGAGCATTCACGAGTCCCATAATCATTTAAGGATTAAATTTATGCATGAAAATCTTTTGGAAAGGTTTAACTAGACTCCTATGGTCATTTACTACATTAAATTCAGGTTTCAAATTATAAAAACATCATTTTTAGCTTTATGAATTCTCTAGTAATCAGTTACAAGTTTATTTGATTGATTACAACTTTTTAAAAACTGGTAATTGATTATGACAGTTCATTTTTAGGGCTCGAAGAACATTTCTGGACAATTGTGACACTTTTGGTGGTTCTAATGCATCTTACTTTTATCTTAAAGGTTTATAAATGATTTTTCTCACATTCTTAAACCCAGAAAACACACTTTTACTCAAGAAACTCAAAAGATTTTGATTGAGGGCTTATTTTTCAAAAAATGGGCTCTTTTTCTTCAAATCCAAAACTAAGACATCAAATCTTGTATACTGTCACAATTAAGCTTCAAAATAGAACCTAGTGGACTAAATCTAACTCATATTGTAACAATTTGATCATTGGTGAAGTAGATCTAGGTGATCATGGGTAAAAATGTACTTTTGGGGCTAAAATAAGTTTTTATGCGACTTTAATACTGACATTTCACCTTGAATATGAACAAATCTTGACTTTATCTCAACTATAAAGTTGTATATTTATATCTTAGCTTTAATTAGAGACTTGGATCACCTAAAACGACCATTTGTAGCAAAAGTTATGATGATTTGAACATTGATATGTGAAATGCATAACGCTGGAATGGTTTTTAGGTGGCACTGACAATGAGATTTTACCTTGAATATGGATGAAGCTAGACTTAACTCCAATTACAAAGACAATTTGAACTTTGTTGTGTGCAATGCGTAACTTTGAGCTATTTCTGTGCGTGCAGTAATCAATTACGCTTTCATGTAATTGATTATACACATGTCTATAACACAATTTTGAATTTTTTTTCTTTTTCATTCTAACTGATCCTAAAGTCTCCTATACTCATCCTAAGTTTTTAGAATAAATTTTCCTTGATTATTACACTAAGAAAATACATTTACACTCCATATTTTCATAGATCTATAGATTAAACCATAATAATATCAAGAACCTGTATAATTTCATAAAACTTGGTCTTTGATGATTATGGAGTCCATATTATAAGATCATTTATCCATAATCAACGTTAGAAACATAAAGAGATGAAAGAATTAACCCCACCTTAACGAAGGTAGCTTTAACAAAGAATGATGCTTATGAAGACTTTATGTGGATAATATGATGAACAAGGAAGGATGATGCTTCCTTGATTTTGGCTAGTAATTTGGGTGACGGATTGGTGTTAAGGAGAGAGGAAATCCATGCACCTTGCTGCCTCGAGTATAAGAGGGTTGGAAGAAGGAGAAAGGGAAGAGAGTAGGTGAGAAATGCTCATGGAGCTTGTGTGCATTTGGGTGCAACATGGAAGCCTATCTGTAGGAAACGTCGATGACGTTTTGGGCATAATTTCAACTTGAGGAGCAAGATTGTGATGTCATAGGAGTGATGTAATGGTGACTCCATGACTTAGTTGGACTTTGCAGTATAAAACTAGTTGTCAAAATGAATGTGTAGAGACATTCCCAAATGATCATCTTTTTCCTCCTCCTTCATTAATGCATGTTGAAATCATTAAATTAGAACTCTAATGATGTGATTAAGCTTAATCTAGACTAGCTTAGGAATTCCTATCAAGGCTAGGGGTGAGTTGGTCATTTTTTGTTGTTAATACTCTTAATCATATAATTAATCCTTAATTACACAATTAGTCAATGATTTGTCCCTAAAAAGGTTGACCAAATTTGTGTTGACCAAGAGGGTTGACTTTTTTGCTTTTCGTTGAATCCTAAACCCTAAAGCATTAATTATAGTGAATTTAGGTTATGTTTGGTACCAAGGATAAGATAGTGGACTGAAAAAATTATTGTATTTTACTGAAACTGTGATAGAAGGGGACAATTTTTTTTTTTTTGTCTTGGGGCTTGGAGGGACAAAAGTTTTCTCTATTTTAATCTCCTATCTTGTCTCTAGTACCAAACACAACCTTAAGAAGTACTTAATCTATAACTTACAATTTCAAAGATTAAAAATTCAGTTTTAAATTTTAAAGACCAAGGTGACTTAACTTTGTAGTATCTCTCTTTATTTTTTGATATTTAGTGGGAAATATAAGGAGGCGAGTATTTGACTATCAAAAATGTTTCATGTACACCCTAAAACATGCCGCTGTACAACCAACCACTTATATTATACTAACTTTTGTATTTCTCTCTCTTCTCTTCATCTTCTCTTTCAATCTCCTTTTTTTTCCGTATTCTTTCTCTTCCTCCATCTCCTCACACTTGACTCATTTTTTTTTTTCTCTTCCTCCACACTCATCATCCTCTTCATCGTCTCATCCTTCTCCTATCACCTGAAATTTGATCTTTGAAAGATTTTCTATTTCCCTGTGTCATATTGACGTGGTTTGAATGAAATAAAATTAAGATGATAAAATGTTGACTTTTTGGGAAGGGATGATGCCTACCTTTTACAATAGTGGTTTACTTGTTACAGATGCTTAAGCTATTCTATTTGGACTATGTAGTTTATACTTAGGTAATTGAGAATTCGTTGTGTTTGATGCATAACAACGGGTATTTGTTGTTTAATAGATCAACACGAGCATGTCGTGCCTTTTGTGACACCACCCTCTTGGAACGTTTTCTTCTTATTTGTGATTATTTTCTTCCTATTGGAATATTTTCGTGTTGTTAATGTTTGTGCATCTGTGCTATTAATGTTTGTGTACCTATGTTGTTAAAGTTTGTGGAGTAAAATTATTCACAACATAATTTTCATGTTAATGTTTGTGCACCTATGTTATTAAAGTTTGTGTACTGAAATTGTTCATAGTATAATGTGTGTTTTTCATTTTGTTAATTTTTGTGCGCCCGTGTTATTAATGTTTGTGCATCTATGTTGCTAAAATTTGTACACTGAAATTGTTTACAGTATAATATGTGTTTTTGATATTGTTAATGTTTGTGCACTTATGTTGTTAATGTTTGTGCACCTACATTGTTAAAGTTTGTGTAGTGAAATTATTCATAGCATAATGTGTTTTTCATGTTAATGTTTGTGCACCTATGTTGTTAAAGTTTGTACACTGAAATTGTTCATAGTATGCGTTTTTCAAGTTGTTATTGTTTATGTACCCGTGTTGCTAATGTTAGTGCAACTACATTGTTGAAATTTGCGCACTAAAATTGTTCACATATAAATATGTTTTTTATGTTGTTAATGTTTGTGCACCTATGTTGTTAAAGTTTGTGCACTGTTATTTTATAAGCCTGTGAACTGAAATTATTCATAGTATTTTTCATGTTAATATTTGTGCACTTACATTGTTAAAGTTTGTATACAAATGAAAACTAAGAAACGCGAACACAAATTGCATATGCAAGCAGTATGGGTGTGTTTAAGGGCATCCGTGGGAGTGGAAATGATACCCAAACTTCGGCAGCAAGGACACATAAAATGCTGTACCAGAATTGTTTGACTTTTTTATTAATTTTTTTTTTTTTAGGGAGGCAAACTTGTCAAAAACGTGGGAGTCGGAAATCTTCCGCTACGCTTAAACCCTCTAAACCTCTCTGGCTCGAACACAGGAGAAGCTCAGCTCCAAAATGCAGTGTGTTGTAAGAAAACTAACCAGGCAAATTTCACGCACACATGTAAATCTTCTTCCTCCCTCGCTTTCCCCTCATTGCAAACCCAAAACTAAAACTTTTCTCAGTTTCGCTCGCAGGTTCTAGGTTTTCGTTCCTATTGCACTGACAAGGTTGTTGTTGACGTTGGACAACCAACCCCTGCATCTCATCCCCAGGTGCTATTCCATAACATTTCCCTCTTTTTTTTTTTTTCAGAATAAAAATTATAAATTATATGTTAAAAATTGTTTAGCTACTAGATAGATATTTGTTTAGGTTAATTAGCATGTTTATTTGTTATGTTGCATTGGATTTGCAGTTACTAAAAGATGGGGAGATCACGCCGGGCATATCCAGTGAGGAATACATCCTAAGAAGAAAGAAGTTGTTGGAGCTTCTCCCTGAGAAGAGCTTGGCCATCATAGTTGCTGCACCAGTGAAGATGATGACGGATGTTGTGCCCTATACATTTCGACAAGATGCTGATTATTTGTATATCACGGGATGCCAACAACCCGGTGGCGTGGCTGTTTTAGGACATGACTTCGGTTTATGCATGTTCATGCCAGAAGCTAAGCCTTATGTGAGTCTGATATCTTAGACCTATTATAACTGGAACTCTTTTCTATTTTCTGCTGTAGCTGCGGCAAAAATTCAATTTTTTTAAAAATTATTTTTAATCTTAAGTTTGGTAGTCAACCCCGCATAGTGGGACATCTTAAGTTATGTAAATTGTTTGTGGATGTATAAAAGAAATTTCAGTTATTTTTTTATTGAATGAATACCTGATCATTCATCTTGTTATCGATATTCCATCTTTTGAAATCTGTTTAATATTTCAATTGTTTACCATGCCACTATCCATGAGTGCGGTTATCGTATGTGATTTTTTTGTGGCTTCTTCCATGATTCGAGGATAAAGAAGTAAGCAGTCTGGATGCTAACATAACTTCAAATCCCCATATTGTCTAGGATGTGACTTGGCAAGGGCAAATAGCGGGAGTTGAAGCAGCATTAGATACATTCAAGGTTGACAAGGCATATCCAATGAGAAAATTGTGTGAGGTGAACCACTGCTATCAATTTATTAAAAGAAATTGTCTGCACATCTATGTTTTGTCCTATAAATGTGAAATAGTTCCATAGATAAGTCTGCTGACAGCTGGCAGCCAATGTTGCCGTAGCTTTGCTGTCTAAAGAAAATGAATTTTCATCTCCTTGGTCATACAGTTCTATTCTTTATAATGCTGTTTTTATTTAACATTTTCAATTACTGATTCAGATCCTTCCAGATATGCTAAGGGGGTCCTCAAAATTGTTCCACAATGTTCAGACTGCAACTCCCACATATATGGAACTGGAGGACTTCAAAAAGCTAGCTTACTGTGACAATGTTAGGGATTTATCTATTTATACACATCAGCTGCGATGGATAAAGTCACCAGCAGAGCTCAAGCTGATGAAGGAGTCTGCATCAATTGCTTGTCAGGTACATGCATCTCTATTGCGCAGCCAACTGTCCAATGACTTTAAAATCCAGAACTCCCATTGAGGCTGTTATATGAACTATCGTTAATTCTACTGAATGTTTTCTGTAATAGGCTCTTTTGTTGACTATGCTGCATTCAAAGACATACCCTTTTGAAGGTATGCTAGCTGCAAAGGTTGAATATGAATGTAAAATGAGAGGCGCCCAGCGAATGGGGTGAGCACTTCTACATTGAATGATTTGACCTCTTCAGCAGTTTTTTCATTTCTAATTACTTGCGTGTATTATTATTGATAATTTAAGAACCTTCCACACAAGTAATAGAGTTCAGAAACTTATGTTTCGGCATCACTTGTTCATTGATTAATGATATGGTTTTCCTTATCTTTTCCCCCCTTCATATCAGATTCAATCCCGTGGTTGGTGGTGGGCCTAATGCAAGTGTTATTCATTATTCTAGGAATGATCAAAAAGTAAATTCACTTTCCAAATGTTATCTCCTAGTGTTTTTATCATGTTTAATTTTTTTTTTTTGAATCTTTATCATATGTTTGACAGATTAAAAATGGAGATCTTGTTTTGATGGATGTTGGATGCGAGTTACATGGTTATGTCAGTGATCTTACTCGTACCTGGCCACCTTGTGGTAGCTTTTCTTCTGCCCAGGTGATTGAATTGTTTTTAGCAATTCTATCTAGGTATTGCAGGAGAACATACTAGGAGTTATTTTCATGTAATTCTTTGTATTCAATTTTTTGCCCATCATCCTATCCTAGGCAGTACCTTTATGAAGTTTATTTATGCGACTATATTTCTTGATTTTTCCTCTCACTTGATATACCTGTATATAAGATAGGTTCTTTTGAACAAGCAGCAATTAAGAATAGCAGACTGTATAGCCTCAATTTTCCATTACAGACATCATTGCATGATGTAATGAAATTATATGGATTGCCATTTGTGCAAGTATTTCTCTTCTCCAATCTAGTGCGCTTCTTCGGGATTGGGCTTTTGTGATAGTGAAATACATTTTGACTTGTTGGGACCTTTTTTGTTTTTTCAAGCCCTTATTATGTTCTAAGTGATGTGGGTTTTTTTTGTGATGATTTGGTTCATTCTTAGATTTCTATTCAAGCTTGAGGCATTGCAATTTTAAGATTCCTGTTTGTATGAGGCAGTAGCATAAGTCAAATGTTTGAAGGACGTGTACCTTAGAGTGAGATGTCATGAAGCTTACCTCTCTAATTGCTGTGATTGAGGAATGAGGATAAATATAAGTTATCAGTATTGCCCACTGACCACTAAAGTGTACTTTGGGAAGAAAGGCAAGGGCAGATGGGAGTTAGAGGCCCGTCAGAATGAGGGGATTTACGACTGTGGAGCATTTTGGGGGAGTGTGTGTATTGTATCAACCGGCACACATGACAGGTGGGGGCTGGGACCTGATTATGTTGGTGAAATAGAACAAGAGATAGAAGAGGGAGAAATGGGAAGGGAGGAAGCAGACCCGTCAAAGACTCTGCAGTGTTTCTGTCATTACTCCTTTTCCTTTTCTGTTTGACTATTTATCTCCAGTAGTCAGTAAGATTTTCTCAGTAAAACAGTGTTCCAGTTCCACTTTCTTATCAATATACTTGTTTGAAATTTCAATAAACAACAAGTCTTGCCACAGAGCTCCATGATAAACAGAAGATGGCATACTATATCTGTGATTATGACTAAAAGGAAGAATTTTGTATATGAAAATACATTGAATTGGTGAGATATGCTCTGTGTAACTTGTTCATGCACATTTGGTCATGAGTGGACATTCACGATCTGGGTACATTCTCCCCTGCCACTTTCCCAAGGGCTCTCATGGGGCTAAAGCTTGCAGCTACCAGCCATAGGGGTTGGTAATAGGCATGGCCGCATGGTATCTTTCTTGTTTATGCTTGCCAGTAAAATCTGAGATAAAAACTGCTTATTCCACATGCATTGATCTTTAAGTTAGTCTTATGGTATCTAATGTCATGGCTTCTTGTGTATTCAGGAAGAGCTTTATGAGCTTATATTGGAAACAAACAAGCGTTGTGTGGAACTTTGTAAACCTGGTGCTAGTATTCGGCAAATACACAATCGCTCGGTATATCCCTTTTCTTATCCTTTTTTGAATTATTTGTCATTATTATCAGAAACCCATGTTTTTCTTCTATTGGTCTCTCTTGAGAGAAAAGAGAAGAGAGAAAGACATGTGAATCCCGTGTGTTTCGACTACACAACTGAGTCTGATTTATATAGAGACTATGACATAGATACAAATATAATCTTTCCCTAATTACCTAATTACAAATTCTAACATATCCTAATAATATCAATTACAAATATTTACATATTCTAACACTGCCCCTCAAGCTTGAGCATATAGATCATATGCACCAAGTTTATCACATAGATAAGTGATTCTAGGCCCTCTTAAAAGGCTTAGTGAAAATATCCGATTGATCATTTGAATTGACAAAATCTTTTCTCTGATGAAGTGACAATTGACCTCAATGTGTTTGGTCATTTCATGCTAAACTGGATTAGAGGAGATATGCAAAGCTGCTTGATTGTCACAAACGAGAGTCATGTGTCTGATCTCCCCAAATTGAAGCTCCACAAGAAGTTGCTTGAGTCATATAAGTTCACATGTAGTGGATGCCATAGCACAGTACTCTGCTTTAGCACTAGACCTTGCAACCACATTCTGCTTCTTACTCTTTCAGGAAATGAGATTGCATCCAATGAGTGCACAATAGCCGGAAGTGGAACGTCTATCTGTAGAGATCTTGCCCAGTCAACATTTGAATACCCGACTACCTCAGTGTGCCCCTTATAAGGCCTTTCCCAGGTGCTTTCTTAACATACTTTAGGATGCGAATCATAGCATCCCAGTGGCCTTTCACATGGCGATTTTAGGAACTGACTAACCACACTTATGCATAGGAGATGTCTAGTCGAGTAAGAGTGAGGTAATTCAATTTCCCAACCAATCTTTGATATCTACCTGGGTCAGATAATGGCTCTCCCTGATTTGGTAGGAGCTTGATATTAGGATCCATAGGAGTGTCAACAGACTTTGCCCAAGTAAGCCTGTTTCTTCTAGAATGTCCATAGCATACTTCCTCTGTGAAAGAACAATATCTTCTCTGGATTGAGCTACTTCAATGCCCAAGAAATAACGGAGTTTGCCAAGGTCTTTGGTCTGAAAGTGATGACTTAGATGCTGTTTGACTTGAGTTATGCCATCATTGTCACTGCCAGTACTGACAATGTTGTCCACGTAAACAACCAAGTAGATGCAACATTTTGGAGTATGACGGTAAAACATAGAGTGATCAGCTTCACTCCGGATCATGCCAAATTGTTGAACCACAGTGGAGAATCAACCAAACTAAGCTCGAGGAGACTGCTTAAGCCCATAGAAAGATTTATGAAGAGGACAAACATAGCTAGAACACTCCCCTTGAGCAACAAAACCTGGAGGTTGCTCCATATAGACTTCCTCATAAAGATCACCATGAATGAAAGCATTCTTGATGTCAAGCTGATGAAGTGGCCAGTAGCGCATAGCGGCCATAGAGAGAAAGAATCGCACAAAGGCCACCTTGGCAACTGGAGAAAAAGTTTCACCATAGTCAAGACCAAAGATTTGAGTGTAACCCTTGGCTACAAAGCGGGCCTTGAAACGGTTAATAGCACAATCAGGACTAACCTTCACAATATAAATCCACCTAGAACTAACTATTGATTTACCTAGAGGAAGAGAGATCAATTCCCAAGTGCTACTGTTCTGAAGTGCACGCATTTCATCAATCATGGCTTGTCTCCACTGAGGATGAAGACTAAGAAGACAAACATATTGCAAAGAAGACAGGCGATGGTTACTCTTTGTAGATAATTAAGTATAAATAACACCTTTGCTTGTAGCAACTTAGATCAGTATACTTTTTACAATAATATTGCATGCACAAGCACAACTATATATTTTTAAAAATGTTTGATTAAACAATCTTTGATGTTGTTTCTCTTCTAATATTAGCAAATTACTACTAATTATCGTTGACCTCAAAGTTGGATGCTGGCTTTTATGTTATGTGGATATAGCAGCTTAGAATTTTCTAAGCATCAATTTTCCATGGGGAATTCAGAGATTTTCACGATGCTCTTATTTAACTAATGATTATTTTATATTGAGATCAGTTGGGGAGATATAAAGTTAGCGATAAAAAGAGGCTATAATATATTTATAAACACAAAAAAGAGGCCGGCCTACCAAGCTCCAAGTTAGGCTAGGCCTCTAAAGTTAGGCCAGGCCTCTAAAACAGGTCAAGCCAAACCCAAAAAAAGGCCTTTAACAAGCAATAGGCCAGACCAGGCTAAATATTCATGACACAGGTTTGGACTATTTAGTGTGTGGCCTAGCCTGTTCCCGCCCTTAGTAATAGCTATTAGAGTGTGCTAGTGGCCTCAGTATTTCCTTGACAGATCCGTCTGTGTTTTTCGAGTTTTGTCTTCCTTTTTCTTCGCTTGAATGCTATTTTGCTTTTAATCAACTAGCTGCTTGAAGCTTTAGCTATATAATAGTGAAACATGTTTAAAGGTCTGGTTGTGTAGGTTGAAATGCTGCAGAAAGGACTAAAGGAGGTTGGAATATTGAAAGATGTTGGAAGCAGTTCCTACCACAAGCTGAACCCAACTTCGATAGGTATCTTTGTGCACCCCTTAATATCCTTGTGAATCTTTTTGCTGACAAAGCGTGAGAGATTTGGCCTTCAGAAGAGCTATTTGTTACACCAGGGATTCATAAGCTAGTTTGAAATTTGAACTAATAAATATCATATTAGCTAATAGAGATTGGATTTGGATATGTATTTAATCATTTTTCGTTGGTCCAGGCCATTATCTAGGAATGGATATTCATGATTGTTCAATGGTCAGCTTTGACTGTCCTCTGAAGCCAGGTGTTGTAAGTTGTTTCCCTGACTACTCAACAGTTTTGTTTTCTTCATCTGTTTTCTGTAAATTTGGGATAACCACTTACTCTGGTCGTCAATAATCACTTATCAGAGGTGGGTGCTGAAGATTATCTTCCCACTATATATATATATATATATATATATATGCGAAATTGAAAAAGTGTAATGTATGATTTTAATACTTTTTGAAGAACAAAATATTAAGCAATGCATTTCCTGCAAGCTATCGTTAGAATAATATGTCCCACTTTACATTTGAGATGTCAACAAAAATTCCATCCTTAGAATACACTGCCTAATCAGAAACACAGAATCTGCGATTCTTGTATTTATATAAGCAGAACCAACCCTAAATCTAATTTAAACAAAAAGATAAATAATAATATGGCTTAAATATGCTTTTAGTTCTTGAAAATATAACATTGGTTTGAGTCTCATTTTTAAAAAAAGAATATAAATGACCCCTGTTACAAGAATGAAACATTGTTTTTAAAGTTTTTCAAGTGTTATTTATGTGCACTTTTAAAAGGTAGGGACTCCATAGTTTTGAGTATTTGACCAAACGCTGATAGATGAGTGAAGCCGTCAAGAGAAAAAGGTCAATGTCAATGGTATGAAGCCACCATAGACATCGACTCTTAAATGGGACAGCAATGTTATGAGTCCCACATTGAGTAAATAAGCAAACTTAATGTGGTACTTAAGCCATGAATGTGGTACTTAGGCCATGAAGCTCTCTCCCTATTGGACTAGTCTTTTTGGGTTAAGCTCTCTTCATGGGATTGAGTCATAACAATTGGAGGTTCCATTGAGTGTTGGGACTGGTGATCAGATACGGAAGATGATGAACAAACTGATTTTATTGATATATGGGATTCAAGGCAACGCACCAAGAACCATAGGAACTCACTACAAGGTAGTGGGAGAGTTAGGAGCTTCACAATCTCTCATAAGTCCAAATGTCAAAGACATTTTAACTAACCTCCCCTTCTCCTTATTTATACTACTAACTCTTCTAACTAACCCAATATAACTAACTAAACACTGCTGAATTTTACCCCTCCTTAAATAATAAAACAGGGAAATCATTTTTTCCCATATTAGCTCACAGCATAATATTTTTTCCCCCATTCATGAGCAGGTGATAACTATTGAACCAGGAGTATACATCCCATCTTCATTTAACGGTCCAGAGAGGTACGTATTTAGGTTCAGTAAAGAACAACTTGTTTTAACAGAAATTGATTATTACAATTGATAATTTCCATTGCTTGCTCCTCTTATGCAATTTTCCTAGTTCACCCAATGTTTCTACCAAAAGACATGCATCCTAGTTTGGCTTTCCATCCATTGCAAAGTGTTACGCACCCTTCTAATGATGCCCCTACGGAAGACCCAACTAAATCAGGAAAGGAAATCCTTCCTTTTCCTTTAGTATACTCTAGAAGGTTCAGCAGGATAAGAAAGGGATAAAATCTGTTAGGATATCATAACAGATTAAGAGCTGATTTTATTAATCAAATCAGGAGCAATATTATAGGAGATAAATTAGGAAATAATCAGCCAGCTGATCTGATTCCCTGCGGTATAAGGGAAACCGAGGAAGGCTAGAAAAGATCATTCAGAAATTAGGATTAAGAATAGGAGGTCGAAGGGAACCTTTAATCCCAGAATTATTTCTCTTTCAGCACTCTATTTTGTATCTATTTACCCAGGAAATTCCCCTCTGGAATTACTGGTAATCCTAATAAAATTCAGCAGGCATTTCACTTACTTGTTCCATAGATACCAGTTGTTACACAAAGATTCAATTATGGTTTCTTTCACATATCCTTCTCAAAATCTGGTTGTATGTACCGGTGTGCCTAAACCTTAGTTGGACTACCTAGACTGCTTCTACTTTGCAAAATCTCCCTGCTTGATCTTTATCTTCTCAATTACTTGTCCTGTTGTCATGCTTGGTTCAGTCGAATGGGGGTGGAAGGAATGGTAACGAGTTGCAAGTTTGTTTGGTAGGAATTTTGAAACAAGAATGCTTATTCCCGAGGGCATCTTTATACTGTCCAATGAGCAAATTGCCACTCTCTCCAAAATTGGATGGAACTCTGTTTTTCTGTCAAAATAGATTGTAATAATCTCTATTCCCTATATATTTTCTTAAAAATGATAAAAGTATCCTGTTCCATCGCCATCATGGCCCTACCTTCACTACTCAACTGCCACTATGCCCGCCAGCACACCACCACAACTTGTGTACTCCTAAAGGTAGTTTTGTCATAAAATTGTATCATTTTACTGCCTAATTTGGCAGACCAAGTATTAGAATAGAATGGAATTGTCCTTTTACCATACCAAACATACTAATGAATATGCTTATTCAGTTCCATTTATTCTTATTCACATTTCTACTGGAATCACTCCATTGAACGCAACATACTTGAAGTTTTACAGATGTATAGTTGATAATTTCTTCAATCCATCAAGTGATGTGTAACCGTATTTGGATTTGGAATTATTTTAGTTGGGAGTTCAGAATCTTATTTGGCAAGTTAATCTATTTTAATTAGTTGTATTTCTAGTTCCACCCTTGGACTAAGATAGTTTTCCTTATGTTTCTTTCTCGTCCTTATTCTAATTGGAGTGTTCTTTTACTCATTCACTCTCCATAACTGATGTTACATAATTGGTTAATCTCAATCCCACATTATTTATTCATCATACATTCCACGAGAACATTTAAGTTTCAGTTTCATGTACTATTAATGATATAATCAACTTTGGAGGATGTACAATGCAGGTATCGAGGCATTGGGATAAGGATTGAGGATGAGGTCCTCATCACAGAAACTGGTTACGAGGTAATTTCTTTATTGTAATTGAAACTAGTTTATCAATTTGTGTTAGCTAGAGATGTGCTGATTGCAGTTCTTTGAGCGTTAGATTAATAAATGAAAGATATTAATAAATGAAAGATACATATGACATGTGCAAATGTATAGTTAATGTTTGAGAATTCCACCAACGGGGTCTCTGAAAGCTTTGCCATGAAAAATTACATGAAGTTTCAAGTAAGAACAAACTCATAAGGTTCCGTAGGTGTGAGTAGTATGAGTGGTGTTATTGTTACCTACTTTGTGCGGGACACTATGCCGACTCACATTTTATCTATCATTGGATGAGATTTTAATGGTGTGTGTGGGTCCCATTGAGATTTCATCTGATAGTAAATGAAATAGGAGTCGGCATCGTGTCTCACACAAGTGATTACAAGTATAATTTCTCTTGGAGTATTGCTATCCAAGTATGTGGTTAGTTTTTTACATCTCAACTATGAGAACAAATGGGTTACTTTTTAAATGATTGTTACGTCCAATACTCAATCATGTATTGTTACTATGGGTGGGAACAGGCTAGGCTAGGCCAGGCCACGCATTAAATAGGCTAGACCTGTGTCATAAAGTTTTGGCATGGCTTGGCCTATTATCAGTCAAAGACCTTTTTTTCGGTCTGACCCGACCTGTTTTAGAGGCTTGGCATAACCTTGAACCTGGTAGGCTGACCTCTTTTTTGTGTTTATAAATATATTATAATAAATAAATTTCTCTTTGAATAAATAAATATATGTAACAAAAATAAATGAATTATAATAATATATGAATATGTTACATTTGCATAAATTGACATAATAATTCAAGTTATCTTAGTGGTAGTTTGGTAGGAAGTAATATAACTGTGTTGAAAACTCACTTCATTACTTTTGGAATAATAATTATAATATGGGTTTAAACAGACCAGTCTAACAGGTCAAAGAGGCTTTGCGACTAGTTTATGCCTAGCTAATTTAACTAAATAGGCTTTACAAAATGGCCTTAGCCTGCGTCAATTTTTAAACAAGGCAGATTAGGCTAGGCCACAAGCTCTGGTCAGGCCGCCTAGCTTGTTCCTTCCCACCCGTAACTGTTACTTCATTATGTCATACATGCCCTACTGATGGTGAACCAAAAACTAATCTTGTGGAAACACAGGTCCTTACAGCATCAATTCCAAAAGAAGTAAAGCACATCGAGTCCTTGCTAAACAACTTCGGTCACGGAGTGGGAGTGGACAGCCAAAGTAACATGAGAGCTACATCCAGGTAATATTGCCCATGCCGCATTCAAGAACCAGGGCAATGATCCTTCGCTATGTGGATGTTAATGATCTGATGCTATGGAATCGGTGGCTCGATTATAAAAATAATCTTTTGTCCCCTGCACATTAATATAAACTTCAACACGGGCATCATGTACTTTAAAATCTTGGGGAGGGGGACAAATCGATACCTATTTGTATGTAAAACATTTTTCTTATACTTTTGTTGACCAATAATTTTCTATTTAAATTGATTCAATTGTTTTCCTCATAATCATTATTCCTAATTTTTTTTAGATAATTTGATGGTAGTATATTGTGTAAGTATCAGAGATTGAAATCAAACTTTCATGCTTTTTGTGCTACATTTTTTTTGCCCTTTTAGCATTGGAATAATTATTGTTGTGCCCATAGTTTTAATGTGGTCTTTATTTGTAATCTTTAAAGCATTAGATATAGAGCTTAGTTTTGATGCACAATGTAAAAGATCTTTACACAGTTGTCTAATGATTTACTTTCATTTACTTGAATGCCTTTTAAGTTGTAAGTTTAATAATGACTTATATTTATTTATATGTTAGTGTGTAATTGGATAACAATTTAAAATTTTTTTATGCTATCAGTGCATTTAAATTAAATTTTTACACGTATATTTAAAATTTACTAAGGTATATTAGCTAACTATGGAAACCATTTTTTTTTACTTGAGTTTGACTTTCTATACTTTGTGCATTTATGCGCTACTTTCACGAGAAAAATTACTAGTTTGCAATTGTCTTTCTCAATGAATTTTTAATCAGAAATTTCTGTTTTTTTCCCTATATTATCACTAGCAATTGATAGAATATTGTGTATTATGATCTTTCGGTGCTGCTAAGTAACTCTTAACCTTACAATCAAGGAAGAAAACTGAAGTAGATAGCCTTATCCTAATTACTAGTGAATTTTAAGTTCATCATTCATTATATATTAGTTGCGGAGGATGTTATACATCAATTCTAGAAGTATTAATGTCCCTTCCTTTTTCTCTTCTAATATTATATATTCATATTCACAATAAGATCGATTGAAAGATTAAAAACTTGTGTCGGTTTAAGGTGAATGACATATCATCTAAGAAAGTGATCTCTCAATGGGATTTGAGACAAGGTGACCCTCTCTTGTCTTACCTGTTCATTCCTGGCTCTAGACACTCTTTCCAACTCACTCTCAAAAGTTGATATGATGTCCTATTCCTTTAGGGGTCTCTTGGGACCCTAGGCCCTTTGAGACCCTCATAGGCACGTTCGGTGTACACGTTAGGGCATAATGGCGACTTGGGAGCACAATTGCGTTAAAGCCTAAGTGCAATGGTGCTCTGTGAACATGAGCGAGAAGTCCAACATCGCCAAACACTCTTTAGAATGGTGTAGTTTCCTCCTATAAATATAGAGCCCCTTGTTAGCTTTTCCTTCACACCTTGGATGAGTAGACATTTCTACTTATCTTTTCCTTGACCTGTAACAGGAAAAGAAGTACGCTAGAAATGGTACCGAAAACCCACTGAGGATTGTGCCATTTGTTCTGAAAATTGGGTTTGCTTTAGCAAAGTGGCTAATCTAACATGTGCCTTATGCACAACTTAAAAGGGCTTTCATGTGGATAAAAATTAGGGCGTTTCCTCAATTTATATGGCAATAGAACTTTAATTCAACAATGCAGATTGACACTGGTTGCATTGCCAATCACTTTGCGGAGGTCGCTATTTCTGATATGCAGAAACCATTTAATTATGAAGTTCAAAGGGCCATCAACTTGTCCTTCAAAAGTGTTTTAGCAGCATATTGAATAATTGTTTATGCATAACCTCAAAAGATTCTAGGGACCCTATAGAGGTATCCGTCTTTATCTGCGTTTCCCATAGAGCTATTGTGTTCACGTACTAAACTCTTTGTAATTTCCTAGTTGGTTGTATCTATATACTCGATAGAAAACTCGATAAAGTCAAGGTTAAGAAAAAAAATAATTAAATATGATGTGACCAGTGTAGGTGGTGAGATAGGTAAAAGATGGCTGCTCTTAATTAAGAGAAATATGTACGTTAATATATGATTCATGAATCTTATCAACTATTATTTTTTAGTTTTTAAATGTTTTTTAAATAATAAAAATTAAAATCAAGGGATAATTACACATACCTCCCTTAAAGTTATTTCATATTACACTGACACTCATTCTAGTTTGCCAATAATTAACACTTACATCTCTTAATTTATTTAAGACTATTACACTTACCTCCCTTAACTTTAAGTTAAAAAAATAATAATTTAGAAAACACATCAAATAAATAATTTACCCTTTTTCATCTACTCTTTTATTAATTCATTGCCATTCCCTTTCTTCCACCTTCATTCTTACCCAAACATTCCCGAACCTTCTGCACCCCTATCGCATTGACTACTTGCAGCCCTCACCCTCCACCACACCAACCTGTAAACATGTGCATTGTTACAAAGAGAAACAAATGAGAGAAGAGTATGGAATGAATGAATTTCACTTAGCTTGGCATTGAAGCCATCGAGAGTTTATATACAACAATAGAAGATTCTGGAAAAACTTAACTTCCTAACTAATTTTTAACTAACTTAATTGCCACACACATGGCTCATAGATAACCTGCTCTACAAGCAAGAATACTAGATCTAATTAAATTCTTAATTAAATCTAATAGTCCCCCCAATTTAAGAGGTACAAATCAAGCAAACCCAACTTGGATAGTATGTTGCTCAACTGTGGGGTTGATTGAATGGCCATTGACAATACTGAGATTCGAAATTTTTTTTTTGTGAAAGTGAGACACATACATAACATAAGTAAGAGAAATATTAAAGGTGAAAGATGACGCATGAAACAATCCATTACCGTAATAGTGATGAAATTCATGAGAAGTTGGTGTAATTATCCCTAAAAGTGATGGTTACTTTATAGACCATGCATTAAATGTGATATAGGACCATGCAAGTTTTTTTTTAATTATTAAGATGGTTCTAGACATCATTTAATGTATGGTCCAAGAACATTATAAATATTGATTTCTCATATTTTTTAATCTAATACTCCATTAAAACCATTAGGAGGCGTTTGGTATGAGGTAATGTGGATAAATGATCGATAATCTTATAATTAAATTACCTGAAAATTCACATTAACTTGTTTGGTTACGCAACAATGTTAGTAATGTGGATTACGCTTACGAGAGATGTCTATCTGGATTACCACATTTCAGGTAATCCTTTAACTTTTATTTTGACAAAAATATCCTTAACATAAATAACCTCTCTCTCCCTCTCCATGAGCCACCACAACCACCACACCCACAACCACCACCACCACCACCATCACCATTGTCACCGCCATAACCACCATCACCATCATCACCACCATAACCACCACATCACTTCAGTCATTGCCACCACATATCACCACCATTGTCACCATTGTCGTCACCACAACCACCGTTACTACACACCACTGCCACACCTCCCACTTACACCCCCACTATCGCCACCAACATATATACCACTCACCACCACCACCACCACCACCATTGTCGCCGCCACCATCGTCACCATTCTTATCACCACAACCACCACCACTACCATTATCGCCACTATTGTCACCATCACCACCACTACTTCCCTTACCCACCACCACCACCTCTACCTCTACTAACACTACCATAATTATCGTCACTGCTACCACATCCATCATCAACAACTCTACCATGACCCACTTCTACTACCATAATCGTTGTTATCACCATCACAACTCCTTATTTTCACCGCTACAGTCACCACCACCATTATTGTTGCCTTTACCAGCATCACAGCCACCGCAATACACCAACTAATTTTTATGATTTTTATTTTAATTTATTTTATTATGGTTATTTTTTTATTTAATTTATTATTATATCATTATTTTAATTTTATTTATTATTTAGATGGCATTATGATAAAATACATTTATTACATGACAATTCTCTTGATGTACCAAATGCGGTAATATAAATTGTCAGTTACATTACTTGTGTATATCAAACACTACAATGTAACATTACTAATAATTTAAAATATGATAATCTTTTTAACAAATAATTCAAATTACTGGTAATCTTAATAGATAATGTGCAGACACTATCTTAGTTCATAATATTATCGCACCATGCATTGAATTGATTGTGGTCCAAAAATATACAAGTATTTTTTTTCTCCTCCATTAATCTAAAACAATTTACATGCTTTTAGAGCATGTTTAATTGATATTCCTAAAAAATTATTAACCATTGATTTTAATTTGTTTTATTTAAAAGATTAATAAAAAATTAATACTAATAATGTTCTTAAAATACATATTAAATATACTGAGGCCATGTAAAAATTTCTCCCATTCATCTCAAAGATAAGCCAAATAAATAGGTCACCTTCCCAACAGCATGACACGTCTAGCAGTCTCTAGTGGCCTTCTCTCTGCAACTCAACGATCCCCTTTACAATAAATTTTCAACTGTATCATAAAGGCAAGAAGTTTCAAGAAGGACCATAGCTTTTTAGGGTTTAGGGCAGTTGAGAGAGATAAACAAAGAAAAGAATTAAAAATGGTGCCGACTTTGATTTAAACTGATGAATTAAAAGCGTATAGTCATTAAGTCCTTTACCTTCGGTTGCCACATTCATTCACTCTGCCAATCTTCATAAATTTTGTTATATTTTCTTGATTTATAGGTGATTTTATTTTCTAGATATTTTAGTAACTTTGTTTTTTTTTTTTTCCTCACGGTAACGGCTAACTTGATCCGTCACCTATTTAGTCTTTCTTAGTCTTGGACAAAAGTTAGAAAAACCGACACTATACCTAACTTTTTAAAATAACAATAAAGGTCATCCTTTTATTTCTTTTTTGCAATTGAAGTTATAATTTAAAGCTAGGGGAATTCTGAGTTTTGTCTACACTTTTCTTCTGTTCAAAACGCCAATGCGGTCCTTGGCCCCTCTCGCAAAAATTGACCCCACGATATGTTACTTGTAAAACCACTTTGATGTCCCCTCTTGTTCTAGTTATTGGTTATGCATTTTCTTTCGTGTTTATTGTGTTGGTGGTTCTCATGCATGCTTTTTGTTCTAAATCATGGTTTCCTGAGGCTCAAACCTGTAGATGTTGAAGGCGGATTGGCGAAGGGCGTGCTCAATAAATAGGGAAAGGGAGGTGGCGTTAAGAAGAAAATGAAGATCTTGATTCTTTCGTATGAATACTGCAGTTGTATTGTCTTGATGGGCATATTGATGCCCATTTGTTAGAACGATTCGAGAAGCTAGAAATTTAACATTTTTCTTTTCTTAGAATTTTGTTAATATTTCATTATATTGTATGATCGTAATAAATTTTTCATTAGTCATATCATTGAAAATGTCAATTTATAAGATATTTAGAAATTTGCAGACCATTTGAGCTTACGATGCATCTCTGTACAAATATTATATTGAAAAATACTAATTTATTATATTAGATCATATAATTTATCAATATGTCGTATTAGATCATGAAATAATAATAAAATTCAATGAATTTAATTATAAAAATTATTAAAAATAGATAAATTAAGTAACATGATGTATTTATCTTATGGAGTAATTGAGAAACCACCTGTGTTTTATTTTGAGATGAATGTTAATTAATTCTTAAAGGATGAGAAAAAACCGTGGTCCTCTTTTTCTTAAAATTAAAAATTAAAAAAAAAAGCAATTAAAGAAGATTTGAAGAAAATGTGCATTTTTTATTGGGAATCCCCAAATTAAAGCCCCATGGCCATGGACATACTGAAGGGAGGTACGTTGGCTCTCAATGTGTGGGTTCACCTTGCATTTTGATGACCTTTGTTCATCATAATCACAATCAATTTTTGAAAATCTGGATCTACTATGAGAAGCTCTTACTTGAAGCATAAAGACGCTAAAGTAGAAGCAAACAACTTCCTTTCTAGTTCGTGAATGGAATGTTGCGGACAAATGCTTCCAAAAATTGCTACCATTAAAGCTTTGAGTTGAACCTAATAGAGAGAGAGAGAGAGAGAGAGAAAAGGTTGCGATAGTAGAGGACGAGCTGAGAGAGAGAAAACCTTGGGTGTGAATTAAAGAAGGATATGATTGCAAATATAAAATATTGAAAGGTCAAATGATGTATTTATATGTTGGTTTTAAGTAGAAAAAAGGATGGGTGCAATATCACCCATTAGATTTAATTTCCCCTAAATCTAATGGTATACAGGACAGGACTACCAAAAATTTAAAAATTATCAAGGATCAAGTTAGCCGTCGCCTTAACATATTTGATGCATGAAATATAGACAATGTGACATTTTAATATGTCCACAAATTCTAACAAAATAATGATCAAACACGAAATCACAACTTTTTAGTTTTGTTGGGAAGGAATAATTAATTTAGGTACGTTAATAAAAATGGGTGTAAAGTTAGGCCACTTAACAATTCTCATCAATTAAAAGTTATATATATATATATATATATATATATATATATATATAAATTCTATCAAAATAACCTATATCTAAAATTTATTGGTTTCTCACTTTAATTGGCTTGAGTCGGGTTGGGCCATTAAAAGATATAATTCTCTGTGCTCTAATTGTTTATATACACATTACTCAAACCTAACATTTTACGTAACTGAACATAGTTAAAAGCTGAAGATATGTAATACAAAAAAATGACAAATCAATGATCTAAACAACTTTTACATTTCTTCATAATAAAAACTATACAACAACAACTAAGTCTTTTTTCATAAGATGGAGGTTGTTACATAGATTAGCACCGTGGCTTGTCATAGGATATGCTGACGTTCAAACCTGTTTACATAATATGGGTTTTACCAAGAACTTTAAAGTGCACTTGTTAAAGAAAATAAAAAATAAAGATTTTATTGAAAAGATAAATTTTATAAAATTATAATGCACTGAGTGTATTAAAAAAAATCCAAAATTTATCATTATGTTTTTTAACTAATTGCTTATGAGGTGTTTATCTTCAACAATATATATCTCTAAACAAAGAATTTTTTATATATATACTACTAAGAATCAAGCCTCTAACTAAATACTAAAGGTATCAAGTGTTAGTTGTGTAATAGTACTTATTTTATCCTTCTACCTCTAATTGTCACTTTTAAATTTAGATATACTTTTATATTTTTGTATTTAAATATATTAATTTAAAAACATCTTAAAATTAAAAGTGATAAGGAAAAGCGAATGGAGCCAGTCCTTCGTAAAAAGTTTGAGTGCATTACATAAGGCACCAAAACAAAAATGCATCCAAGAAATGCTGATGGTATTCAAATTCTGATAGTACAGCTAATTCATCCACAATTAAATTACAAATAATGCTACTTGTCAAAAATTATTGCTAAAAATATTATTGAAATTGTAAAAAAGATTAAATAAATTAGTTGAATGAGTAAGCAAAAAAGTAAAAAATTACTCATTAAACTAACGATTAAAAGTTATGTCACATTATTTTGGCAAAATTTCTCACAAAAATATTCTATTTTTCGTTAAATTACTCTTGTCTGGCCTGCATACATTTTCTTACCATGTACGGAGCAATGAGGTGATTTTTCAACTACCTCATGAAATAAATATTTCATGTTATTTAATTTATTTATTTTTGATAAATTTTATAACTAAATTCATCAAACTTTGTTATCATTTCATGATTTAATATGATAAATTAATATTTTTCAATACAATATTTTTAGAGAGGTGCATCGTAAGCTCAAATGGTCTACAAATCTCTAAACCTCTTATAAGTTGATTCTTGATCGATAAAAAGTTTATTGCAATCATATAAAATATGAAATAATAACAAAGTTCAATAAATTTAATTATAAAAATTATTAAAAATGAGTAAATTAAGTAGCATGAATATTTACGTCCATAGAGTGTGAGGAATCACAATGTCCTAATGGTGATGTACCTATTGCACACAATTTAATGTCGCATTTATGATTGACATCGACATTCGTTAAAGTTTTATGGGATACGAAGGGCAATACCACGAGTTTAGAACTATATATCAACCCCACCAATCTACCATGATCTTTCATAATCACATCACCTGAGATTAGTTGAACTAAACACACCACAAAAGAAAAAAAAAAAAAAAGGAGAAGATGTCTGTAGTGAGCGATGAGATAAAGGCCCAGTCGGAGGTCTACCACGGAAACGAACTCTGTCAAGAGAAGTCCCAGCAACTCCTCAAGGAAATGGCGCTACCCAACGGCCTCTTGCCCTTGAAGGACATGGAGGAATTTGGGTACGATCGAAAATTTAGCGTTGGCCTTTTCGGTTTTAATATTTTGGGATTATCGATATTGGTATGAGATTTTCTCACTGACACCGTCGTTGAGGGTTTGAGTCTTTTGCCCCTATCTTAAAAGTCTCTGGTATAAATAACACTTGATTAAATAATAGTATAAAATTCTTTTACGCTCTTATACTAATATTTATCAAAACCATCTCCATGAAAAGCTTAAACGTTTGTACAGAGACAATTAAACATTTTTATATTTGACACATCCCTCACACATCAAATCCATTAAGAAAAATATCTTATGTACATGAGCATCGAAGTTTTCTTCTTCGTCTTCGTCTTTGTATTCGTTTTCATTTTCCATTATATTTTTTTTATTTTTAGTTGTTCAAAAGTTTGTTGTGTATATGACTAGAAAAGTTTATACATTATTGTTTAAAAGTTTGTGCGCATGAGTACCAAATTTTCTTATTCTTCGTTTTCATTTTATTTTCATCTTATTTGTTTCTACTTATTGAAAAGTTTGTACACGTCAGTTCAAAAGTTTGTACATCTACTTTAAAATGTTTATGCATAGTAACAAGTGATTCTGTGCGCTTAAAATGTGAGTGAGGAGGAGGAAGAAAAAGAGTGCAACAATTACTTTTTGCTGTTTAATGCATCGCAAATCCAGTCTAATTCGCGTCACAAATCCAATCTAATTTAGTTATGTATGTGAAAAGTATTTTTACATGTGTGTAAAATAAAATTGTACATGTATGTGCTAAAATTTGTGTATTCAAGAGTGACTATATATATATATCATACGGACGTCCTACAATCGCTGTACACTAACAACAAAATTGATATATGCCTAACCTTCCTAATCCATTAAATGCGAGAGGCGTGGACAATGCACACGATTATATTTGATTACTTTAAACCACTTGAAGACAAAAAAAAAAAAACTCTATTTGACTTCTTAGTTATTGGTTTTGGATACTATGTCCGAAAGACTAAAATATTCTTTCTTCTTTTAGAAAAGAAATAGATTTATGTTCCCTTAACATATAAGTCATTAATTATTTTTTCTCTACATTACTGTATCTGTCTTCACGAATAATCAATGACATGCGTATTAAGCGAAGCCTTGTTATCTCATGGAAGACGGAAGAATGACTTAAAAGACTAATTACTTTTTCCCTTTTAAACCCTTTTCATACGCGCACGTGCGTTGTCGAGCAGGTACCACATGGAGAGCGGGTTCATGTGGCTGAAACAGAAGAACTGCACGATGCACACGTTCGAAAAGGTTGGGAAGCTGGCGTCCTACGCCCCAGAGGTCTCTGCGTATGTTGAGGTCGGAAAGATCAAGAATCTCACCGGCGTGAAGACGAAGGAGCTTTTGATTTGGGTCACTCTTAGCGACATCTATTTGGATGACACCCCCACCGCCGAGAATATCACGTTCAAGACACCTGGTGGGCTCTCCAGGACCTTCCCTGCGTCGGCTTTCGAGATTCAGAAGGAGAACAATGCTCAAGTCAAAGAGGTTTGATATATGCATGCGGTGGGTCGACCTGGGTCACGCACCCACCATAGTCAAGTGCGCGACCCAGGTAAACTCAGATTAGTCAAGACGAAGACTTGAAAATGAACTGAAGGAAAAACAAAAAAAATAATATATGAGTTGTTGTTGGTCATAGAGTTACTAGTATGTTACTAGTCTCGGGACTCGGAATCCATTCTCTGATTCTCATGTTATAGAATAAAAGAAATGAAATATAATAGTATCCAATATTCATTTACAAAAAATGCCGTGTGTTCACCGGAAAGGGATGATATGACCAATTTTACATGATTTAATGATAACAAATTTTAATTTTAAATTCATTACATTCCGAGTGTAAATTTTTTTACACTCGTATCATGCAGTATTGGTACCTTAGCTCAACAAAATGTTTTATTCTTGTAGGTATGTTTGGTTGGGATAAAAGTGAGGAAAAAGTTTTAATGAATGATAAGATTTATGGTAATCATTCATAATAATTTTTTTCTATTTTTACCTCAATCAAGCATACCATAGAAGTCCTATATTTAATAACATATTATTATATATCATTGTAAAATTCATTAGATATGTATCAAAATTAATCTAAAAAATTAATACATACTTTATGTAAAACTTTCATTCAGAATGATCCGCTCCCTATGCTCACGGTTTACAAATGATTGATGTTGAAGCAAATTCATAGATTAGTTTCAATCTTTTCTAAATTCCTTGCGATCACTATTTATTGAGAAATGATTTTTTTCCCTAATAATACTAGGTGTATATTAGTTTTTTTGTCACATGTACGTATGATATACAAATTTTTGTACACACATGCACAAACTTTTTTTACGCACATGCACAAACATCTTTCATGTACGGAACCAAATCAATTTGGATCTGCAACTCATTAAACAACGAAAAGTAAAATTTACACATTCTCCTACTCCTTACTCACATTCTAAGAGCGCGAATTCACTTGCTACCATGCATAAACATTTTAAAGCAAATGCACAAACTTTTTTTACGCACATGCACAAACATCTTTCATATACGGAACCAAATCAATTCGTATTTGCACATTCTCCTACTCCTTACTCACATTCTAAGAGCGCGAATTCACTTGCTACTATGCATAAACATTTTAAAGCAAATGCACAAACTTTTAAACTAATGTGCACAAAATTTTCAATTAAAAAAAATCAAAGAATAAGACGAAAATAAAACAAAAGCAACGAATAAGAAAATTTTGGAACTCACGTGCACAAACTTTTGAACAATAATGCACAAACTTTTCTAGAGATATGCACAACTTTTTGACCAACTAAAAATAAAAAAATATAATGGAAAATGAAAACGAACACAAAGACGAAGACGAAAAAGAAAACATTGATGCTTATGTGCACAAACTTTTTAACAATATTGCATAATCTTTTTAACAACTAGAAACGAATACTATGACAGACGCAAAAACAAAAACGAAGACAAAAAAAATAAAACTCTGACGCTCATATAGAAAAAATTTTAACAACCAGACACAAACTTTTTTCACATATGCACAAACTTTTGAACAACAAAAAACAAACAAAAAAATGACAAAAACAAAAATGATAACTCTGAGATCCATAATGTCTTGCGAAGAAAAAAAAAGGAAAAAATTGAAATTTTTTTTATATTAAGATAGCATATGTGATAAATGAAGCAAAACGAACAAAAAAAATTAAAAAAATGAAAAGAAAAAAAAGGTTGTCATAAATGAAAAAAAGAATGAAGAAGAAAAACAGAAGGAAGAGTGATGGGACAAGAGAGGAAAAAGAAAAAGCAATAAACAAAGAAGAAGATGAGAGTGTGTGTGAATGGGAATGAGTAAGAGGATAGAGAAAATATACATTTAATGTGGTAGGGGAAAGTGATGTACATAAAATATTTTTCTTTTGCACTATTTTAAGTGGTAAATTTTTAACACCCAAAGAAAAAAAAATAGATGAAGAGATATAGAAAAAGGAGGTGGGTGAAAAAAAAAGTAGATTTTAGCTCTCACGCTAATATGAGTGGGTGTTGAGAGTATTTAGGAGTTGGCATGTTTCAAATATCATTAGTATCTATTTTTTACTCCTTAATAAATCGTAAATATTTTTTTTTTTGGTTTCAATCTCTAATAAACTTAATTTTTTTTTGTTTTTTTGTCTCTACCATCAACTTAGTCTATTAAATGTTGACAAGACAAACATAAGTCAAAGTTAACCTTGTTTATGTGGCATCTCACTTGTCCATGTGACATAAAAAAAATTTTAAATAATTTTTTAGTCCTTAATAAATATAAAAATTTGGTTTTAGCTTTCAATAAAAAAAATTTGGTAAGGCAAGGGCAAGGGATAATGAGATTTTTCTTGGCACTTCCATCATTTCCTGACATCCAAGAACTACCATCGTTCATCCCTCATGAAACTATGGTCAATCTTTAGAACTGTTGTGGTTATCGTGCCTTCGAGCGTTTTTGCTCTCCAAGCCATTTAATTTGCCACCTCAAGGCTTCCTTAATTTCTCCACCTCAGAGTTCTCATCCTCTGGCAGGCACTACCCTTTCATGGACTCCACCTACTCCTCCCCCAGCATTAGGGGTGAACATGGGTCGTACCCAACCCTCTGTCCCGCCCAATCTGACCCAGGCGGGTCGGTTTTGGCGGGTCGGCGGGTCAGCGTGTCAAACCCAACGAACCCGCCATGTTTTGTGGGTCGAGTCACGGGTCAGTGTTTCTAAATCCGACTCGACCCGACCCGACCCGCCTAAAATAATTATATTAAAAATATAAACCTATAAGCATCAGCCTTCCTGCCCCCTTCACTTCACCATTTCAAAATCAAAATTCAAAACAAAACCTAACCCTTCCCAGCCCCATCTCTTCTCTGCGCCGCCGCTGCCTCTTTGTCTTCCTCCTGCAACCCCTCACAGCCTCCCCTTCGCGTTGGTCTCTCGCCGCCACAGCCTCCCCTTCGCGTTTTTGCGCCGCCTCCCCTACGCGGTTCTCTCGCCGCGTAAGCCTCCCCTTCGCGTTTCTGCGCCGCCTCCCCGCGATCCCGCAGCCACCTCGCGACCCCCCCGCCCCCGCAGTAACCCCGCGACGCCACCGNCTCGCGAACCTGCTATTTGCTGTGCTCTGTCTCTTTTTGTCTCTGTGTGTGTGTGTGAGAGAGAGAGTGCTGAGTGTGTGTGTGGGTCTATGGGCTGTTGGGGGTCTGTGGGCTGCTCTGTGTGTGTGGGGGGGGGCTGTGGGCTGCTGCGTGGGCTGGGCTGTGGTTAAAAACACAATTTTTTCAAAAAAAAAAAAAAAAAAATAGGGCGGGTCACCCGCTAACCCCCCAAAACCTACCCGCCCGGGGCGGGTGGCGGGTTGGCGGGTACCCATAAAAAAATCATGTTTTTTACCCGACTCGACCCGCCCGCCGGAAGTCGAGTCGGGTCTGTGACACGGGCGGGTCCTACCCGACCCGACCCGTGTGCACCCCTACCCAACATCTCATGGCCACAATACAGACGACCAAGACTCCTCCACCTTCCCTTCTAGCTTCACCAAGTTTTACTCCGCCCTCATCACTAGATCCTGATTTTTTTTTTTTTGAATCCGGAAAAAAAAATTAGGAAGAGGAATACGAAAATCTCTTTTCTTTTTCTATGTTTCAGTTGATTGGTACAAAAGAGAGTACAAGTTGTTGGATATGGTTGAGAACCAAAGAAAACCAAACAAAAATTGACAAAGTAAAACGAAGATAGATTATGAGATCTGAGAAATTTCAAAAGGCATTTTTGTAAGAAAGGAAAAGGTGAGAAAGTGAATTCTCTCTCTATTTTTCTTTTATCTAATTTTAGCAAATACTTTCCTAATTTTTAGCCTAGTATTTTTTTGTTACATATTTTAGCCTAGTACATAGCAGAAGATTTTTGTACCCAAAATAAAACCATAGCAGAAGATCCCCCCCCCCTTAAATTAGAAGCTTCTTTTATGTGTATATATTTTTCATGTAATTGTGTTTATATCCATACCAATGAATATAACAAAAACGCATTGGTTCCGTTTATTATTCGTTTAAAAAATTTAACATATTAAATAAACTTTTAATAAAAAAAAATTAAATGCTATCATTGTTGCTGTTGATGTTTTTTGCGTGGCCTCAAACGGAGTATCAAAAGTTTAAAGTTGATGCTCCAAACCAATGTGTCACTCAAAAAATTGACTAAATGTGATTTAATAAAAAGAAATAATTAGTGATGGATTCAAAAAATTTAGATTGTGGAGACAAAATTACGAAAACATAACAAAATTTTTTGCATAACTTATATTTAAACATAAAAAAGACATTAATCCAAAATAACAAAAGATGTTTTAAAATTGTTTTCTTCTTGTTTTTAATATATAAATGTTGAATGATCTCGTTTTAATATATAAAACGAAAATTGAAATTTAATGCTTCGTGGCGGTTATGAACCGTCGCTAAACTTCCAGTGCACTCGCATTATTCCTGCAGTTGTGTTGAAGCATATATGTCTACCACGGTGGATTTAATGACGGTTTGAGAACCGCCACGAATTGCTTGAGGTGGCGGTCCAGAACCGCTGCAACATGCTTTTTTAACTGCCACAAAAAGCCTTTTTTGGTGTAGTGATTGGTGAGAAAATAATACCATTCTCACCTAAGAATGGTCCTGTGAGGAAATCCTCCATTGAAATCGAGTCACCATAGATGAAGCTTCTATACTGGAACGTCAGAGGTATCACTCGTCTCCTGTTGGTTCAAAGTCTCAAAAATATTTTTCAATCCTAATCTCCTGATATAGTCTGACTCATTAAAACAAAGAAATACTCAGACAATGTGGAAGTTGTTTTTGGCTCGGAGCTGCATCTTTGAGATTTTTTGAGTAGCTCCCCAGGGTACAGCAGGAGGTCTTGCCATTTGTTGGAAGGGTCACATACAGGTTGTAATCAAAGATCAGGATGATTTCTTTGTATATTTTCATATGGTAGATCAGAGCAATAAATGGAACTGAGATGTATTTAGCATCCACTTACGTAGGGACGGCAACATTTGAGCTCCCCAATAGGCCTATATTCGTTCTCTTATTGCAGGTGCTAGAGAACACTATATGGTGATTGGTGATTTCAATACTATCTCAACACATGATCAAATGGAAAGCGGAAGACTGAAATCAGTTGCATCAGTTGCCGATTTCAACTTCTTTGTTAATTTTGCTAATATAGAAAATCTGGGTTACATATGACACAACTTCACATGGAGTAATAGGAGCTATAAAGGAAAACGAATTAAAGAACATATTGACTGATGCCTTGCTTCTCCATAGTGGCGAGTTTCTTATGCAAAAGCCACTGTGACCCACATGGAAGATCAGGGCTTGGGATTACTCCCCAATCCTATAAGATGCCAATTGATGACTCTCGAATTAAAGTTCTTTTTGCTTGCTAATTCATATAGTTTTTAGGCATTTTAGTTTTATATTAGGACATAATTGCATGCATTCATATAGATTTCAATTGGTTACATAGACTAACTACTTAGGCATGCTAGGTAGAAATAAGTATTTTTGGGTGTATTTCAGGCAAAAAATGTCTATGGAGAAAAGGTTTAGAAAGCTTAGAAGTGAAGAAAAGGCAAGAAAACATGAAGAATTTTCTCCAGGGAGTACTCTAGCATTGCTAGGAACGCTCCAACACATAGCATGAGAAGGAAAATTACCATTGCTAGAATAACAGTAGTCACTCGAGCGACTATTTCACTGGCTCAAGCGACTGACCTTCTCTATAGAAAAAAAGGATTTCTTAAACCCTAGTAGCTCTCTATAAATAGAAGATGATCACCTTGACCCCAGGACATTGTTAAGTAGTATATTTTAGTACTTTTACAAGTTAAAATAATAATCTTTTTCCTTTAATTCATATATTATCAAAACAATTTCTCCCTATTTTGCAATAAATTCATAAAAAGAAAAAAATGGATTCAATAGGCTAAAATGATGAATATGACAGATTTTAAATCCCAAAGAGAAAGAGACAAGGAACAAAAGGAAAAACAAGACAAAAAACAAACAAAAAGGGAAGCAGAAGAGCAGACTGCTCAGCGGGGTCCAAGGCCGCTCAGAGGTATCTTACTTCAGAATGAAGTAACTTGAGGATGAAGCAAGCTCTGCAAGCCACCCTACAGCCGCACTGCCACCGCTCAGCGCTCTGCATGCTGCTCAGCGGGGACAGGATAATGTTAGAGCATAGAAGACTTCACTGCAAAGAAAGCTGCGCCGCTCAGCGAAGCCCTGAGGCCGCTGAGCGGCCCTCGAGGAATTTGGCCTATAAATAGAGGCCTCAGGAGCAGCATTTAGGACGACTTCCATACCTTCACAGAAGCATTTTTCCTCACTTTTGCAGAATCCTTTCTCCTTCAATTTGTATAGTTTTAGAGTTTAAAAAAAACATTGTTTTGAGTAACAGAGAAGAGGCCAGGCTAGGAGCCAAGAAAGATCGAGAAGCACGTTGGTCTTTGTCATGACAGCGTGAGAACGTGTCATGGTGAGTGGTCCTTACATTGCCTCTGTGATCCTCTCTTGTAAGATGATTTTGTAATCTTCTTGTTGTTGAGATTTTGATAAATGCTATAGCCTACTTGTATCCATGTTACTTCTTGCATGAATGAATATATCTGTTTCTTTGACTTACATGAATTGGGTTTTGTGCCTAATGCTATCTATAGTTCAGCTAATTAAAGGTTGTCTTGTAACTTAATATTTGTGAGTGAAAGCTACATTGTTAAGTGAAAATCAATTCAATGTTTAATCTGGTTAACTAAAGCTTGAATCTAAACCTAACTGTCGCGAGTGAAAACTGCCTCAGTAAAGTCGGACCTACACCATTTCATCTAATAAACTTAATTGCTAGAAATAGAATTGGGGTTTTTAGTTGCTTTAACATCTGAATTAATGTTGGTTTACTTTGTTAAATTGTGCAAGAAATTGACAGCCTAATAAGGCAAACCTAATCATCTTATCATGCTTGAAAAACATGTTTAAGATAAGAACTGGTGGCGAGAAAACAAAGGAAAGATAATTCATCTGCATTAAGTTATGAATACAAGAAACTATACATGATTCAAAACCCAACAAGCTTCCTACCCTACCTCTGATCTGTTGTCATTTTATCTTGTATTTATCATTCTTGTTTTCTGTCTTTGCTTTAAAATCAATTCCCAATCCATCTGCTCTATTGTTTAATTAACAAACTCAAGAATAACTTTATTCAAATCCCTGTGGATAAGACTATACCCGACTATACTGCAATTGAATCCCTTGAGGTTTTGAAAGCTCTAAAGAAGGATATATAAAATGAATAGAGTTTAAAAATAAGCTTTCAACAGACATCAAGGAGACGATTTTAGAAGAGGAGGCAACCCTAGGAAAACTAGAAGAACACTGGAAACTCTGTTGGTCTCTGTCGATCAATAGAAAATTCGTTTAATTCTCATTCTCTACCTATGTATCTCTTGTCTTACTCATTCTTCTCTTTGTTTGTAATTCTTTCTAGCATGAACTAAATCCCTCTAGTTAGGGCATGGATGTAAACTTTCCACCATTTATTTTGTAAAGTTATACTCTTATTCCAATTGTGATTTATTAAATTTATGTTTGCTATTCTTAGATTGTTGAACTATATGCATGCTTGATCACCATATGTGTAGTTAGTATCCTCTCAGGAGACTTGAGAGAGAGTGTGTGAGAGAGGACTAGGCTTAGCAAACAATAGGTTGAGTGAGATATCAAAAGAGTTTACCGTGACTTGTGTGATTGTGTGAGGGGCCATAATCTAGGGCATAAAACTCTTATAATAGGTGTAGACCTCCTAAGAGATTATCATAACCTTGAGGTCACGGGTTCAAATCCCGTCTCCGCAACAGGTTTTGACAAAAACAGGGGTTCAAGACGAAGGGGGGTAGATACTATACTATCGGAGTCAACTCTAAAAAATATTTAGACTATTTTATATAAATAAAAATAAACAAAGGCAGGGGCAGATAGCGGGAATCGAACCCGCGTCTTCTCCTTGGCAAAGAGAAATTTTACCATTCGACTATATCCGCATTTTTATCTTATTTGATTTGATAAGTAATATCATATATCGATTCTATTTGTATAGAGCTAGGTCTGATACTCCGTTAGCCGTAATTCGAACGAAAGTCGAAAAATATAAAAATATATTAAAAAATATAATATATCTAAAAAATCTAATATATTTATATATATATTCTATTCCTATTTTATTCTAAATTTCATTTTGGATTTTTTTTTAGTTTTACAATATACCATATTAAGTATAAAATATAAGATTTTTCCAATCGAATATAAGTTTGACCCCTCCCTATAATGTCTTAGTTTTCTTTATTTTTGGGGGCTTATATATTCCATTTTAATGTGCCTCACAATTCGAAAGAATTCGGGGGGAGGGGTCATTTCGTTTTTCGATCTAGACTAGAACAAATAGCTTCAAGAGATGAGAGAATTAAGAATACCCACTAGAAAGACTAATCATTTATTCTAGTTTTATTTCTTTTAATTTTTTACTTTTGTCAATTGTTATTATTAATGTTATTTATTTTCTTTTGTTACCTTCACAGGTATGCTAGTGTATACAAGCTATAAGTAGAATTAACCTTTCAAATGGAGTTTCCATAGCAACAAACTCCACCTGCTCCTAAATTCCTGAGAGTAACTTGCTCCTAAGGATGACAGAAGTCAGATCGCCATTGTGAGACCAAACATAGATGCCGACTTCAGTTGACGTGACAAGTTAACTTGGTCAAGTATCAATTTTATGTGGACACGTGACCTGCCGCGTGACCAAGTTAACTGTTATGTCAGTAGTTAACGACCTAACTTAACGACAATAACTAAATCCTGTCAAAAAAATTTGTCAGTGACTATTTCCTAACAAAATATCTGAAGGATAAAACACAATTTATAATGTTTCAAGAACTAAAAACATTTTTAACCCTTATGACTATTTAACAAGTGTGAAGTGGGAGGGAACCCACCCTGTTTTATTTAGTTTTGATGCCCCCATAATTGATCGGTAATATGAGTTCCCAAGCACTTTGGCTCCCTAAGTTAAGTGATTGAGATGCTTTAGTTAGTGATTTTATCTTGCTATAGGTTTTGTTTCCTCCGTCTATACAGCCACTTTAAAGTTGATTTGATAGTTTCTTCCGAACCAAAATCAAAGATTTGACTAACTCACATTTAACTATTTTGAGCATCTAGTGTGACGCAAAATCATCCTTGTTTTAATGCTTAATATCTAAGTGTTAGTCGGTTATAATCTTAGACTCATCTTTTATTAGGTTTTGTTATACCAAACCCCCTATTGTAATAGGCTTTCTTTTACCTTCTGTAATGAATGAAATTAGGCAAAAATTCAAAGAAAAGTCATGTGAAAAACGGATTGGACTATCTTTTCTTTTGTTTCCACTTGGCACTTGATTTTCATCTTGCCAAACCGAAAGCGACAGTACTAGTTACAGAATTATCTCAGGTAAAAAAATATCTGTGGTCTAAAACGAGAAAGAACATAACTGGGAATCTATAATTGCCATTAACATATCTAAAAACAATTCGATTGAAAGTGATTTTATTTTCCATCTACGCTTGCAAAACATTTAAACCAAAAGAGAGGTCAAGATCTTCAAAACAATGAATTTTTTGTATGCTCAAGACTACAAAATATAGTAAATTTGACAGGCCACTATATAGAATTATACTGAATTACAATCAAATACGCACACAGCCACTTGTATTGAATGCAGAAGTGGAATCAATCATCAGTCATCATAATGGTACTTTCATGTCAAATATCAGACATTGATCCTTCAGTGTTAATTGATAATCCATCACTAACAACATTTGCACATGCACGCTAGAAGATAAACTCAAGAGGCATGAGTAAAGTTAATACACAAACTTAAAAAATCAGTTCATCTGTTCATATTTGCTTCAACCAAAAGAAAAGGATGAAATACCAAAAAATTATTTAAGAACTTAAAGAAAGAATTAGATCTCTACATATTTTTCACGTGTAACTAACACGGATGACAGTATAATTTTGTTTTTCTTTTTTTTTTTTATGTGATAAAAAATATTAAGTAAAATTACAGTCATTCTCCCCAGTTCTGTCTTCTAAGTAAATGCAGAGGATTCTATTCCAACTGACACTGCCCATGCTAGAAAACGAGTAGTTATGAATAATACTCTGATTTGATTGATGTTTTGATATATGACCTAACGTTGGTCAAACTAATATTACTGACAGAGACGGTATTTTCAAAGCACTGCTGGTTTTATCTTTCACTCAATTCGCCCCTCAGATTATTTCTCCCCCTTTATTTTATGTGCATTTGTTTTGTGTTAATTAGGTACATTCCCTCATCGTTCATCATCTTTATCATCTTTCTCAAAAGGGAAGAAGCGGAACTAAAGCCAAAAATGATTAATGCTGATAAAGTTTGGAGCAAGTTTGGGCAACTACCAAATTTCTTTTTGTATTAGTCCAGATTTCCAGGCCATAAAAGCAAGCTGCCAAACACGCAAATATGTGATTAATTTTTTTGAGATAGAGAGAGTAAAAGAAAGGAAAGTTTTTGAGAAAAGTAGAATGAAAGGGTAATAAATTAGTTGTGATTAATTAGTTTTTTTAGTCCCTGTAAAATTTTTAAGTTTATTTTTAGTTCCTGTGTAAAATTTTTACTCCCGTAAAATTGTAAAATTTGTCTTTAGTCCTGTGTCTGGCTGAGGTTAACGGTGCTATGCCACGTGGCACGCCCACGCCAGCGCTGTTAACGGCCACATCAGTGCCGTTAACCCCAACCAGACACAGCGTGCCACGCCAGCGCTGTTAACGGCCACATCAGCGCCGTTAACCCCAACCAGACACAGGGACTAAAAACAAACTTTAAAATTTTACAGGGACTAAAAAGAAACTTTAAAATTTTACAGAGGCTAAAAATTAATTAAGCCAAAAAACAATTAATTCACTACTTGACCACGGGTAATTATAATTATAATATGGGCTAATTTGGCATCATATGAAACACTTTTATTATTCCCCAAAATTAAAAAAAAAAATGAAACACCTTTATTATGATAATATATCAAACACATTTATGGTGAAAAATGATGATTATAGCTTTCCATATCAAAACAAAAGAGTGATCATCTATTTATATTGATATAGTAAAACTTTATGGGAAATAATTATTTCTTTTATCAAAGGAAATAATGTATAACTCAATTATTATATATATGTATGGGGAAAGAAATTACTGACATTATGGATTAATATTAAATTTAAAAGAAAAAAAATGGAAATTGAATAGACCTTTTTTTGTTGATATACGTAGCAACAGTAGAGAGATCTATTCATCCATGGAGCCGTAATCAAAATCAACAGAACTAGAGACAAAAGGAAATGAAAACAGGGAAATATGTGTTGCATTTGAGTCTTTTCAATTGAGTTCATCATACTTTTTATTGAATAAAAGAAAGTAAAAATTAATTTTTGATTATGTCACATGATGTTACTTTTATTTAAAGGGGTAGTGTTTCTTATTAGTGTACAAATACCTCACATTTGAACAATTCTATGTCTTCATGTAAGGAGCTAAGAATAAAGTAAATTAAAAATAAAGGAAAAAAAATAAAGAAAATCTTTTTGGTGCGACCATCTTATTTACCCCACTATTAGAAAATTGGAATTTAGTGACGGTTTGTGATAACCGCCATTCCAATCATCAACAGCATATAGTGGCGGTTAATTGCAACAGCAGTGAAAGGTTAACAATTTGCGGCAGGTTGAGTTTTCTAGCCGCGGTTCATAATTTACGACAATAAAAGAAGAGAAAAGAAATAAAAAAAGAAAAGAAAAAAGCTTCTCAGAACACACACTGCCTTTCTCTCTCTCTCTCTCTCTCTCACTCTCGAACCTTCTTCGACGAACTCGTCGTCATACGGGAACCCAAAGTGGAGATGCTCAGCAGCGGCGACGAGGACGACACTAAAGATCCGGTCGCGATGGCGGCGACGAGGATTAGCAGCAGCGACGGCGGTGACAAGAAATTACAGCAGCGACGGCGGCGACGACCTCCGCGACCACGAGTCCCGCCTCAAGACCCAGCTCCTCAAGGAGACCGTTGCCATTATCCCCCTCCTCAAGGATTGCGAGACCCAACAACGAGAATTCCGTGAATCACTCGTATGTTCCTCCTTCGTTTTTTCTTTCTTTGAAGTTTTCTTGTTTGTTTCTTTGTTGTGCAGGCCAAGTGTTTGATGATTTGCTTCTTTGTTGTTGATGCATTAGATTGAGTGTAGATTCAATATATATGATACACATAAGTGTTTGATAATTTGTCTCAATGAGATTAGTAAATAACCATAGCTTCCTCTACTGGCTTTTTCACATTTGCTCTTGGAAATACATTCTACCAAATCAAAACTCCTGTGACGGTTTTTTATTTTTTATTTTTATTTTAAAGTTTTGGTATGGTGATTTGCAAGGACAAAGAAGGTTGACTTCATCTAACAGAAGCTTAATTTCTTTCCATCTTGTGAACCAGAAATTGTGGTTTGGGGATTTCTTTTCATAACTTGTATACCCTTCTATCTTCTTTTCTCCTCTTCTTTAATATTTGTTCTTTCATTGGGTTTTTTTTTGTTTTCTTCTTAGAAGTTCATGAACAAATTGAGTTGTGTGATGAAAGCATTAGTTATGCATTGGCTATAAAGTCTCGTATGTTGATCTGCACTAGAAAAAAAAAGGTGGTGGTTTGTGAAATCTCTGTGTCTTTGTCTCTTATATATTTTTTATGCTCAATTTTATTTTAGGTAAGTTTTGAGTTCTGATAGTCATTCAAACAGTTCTTTTTTTGTACTTGAGGTGTGCCAAATGTATGCTTGTTTTTTTATCTACATGTAGAGAATCTACTAACTTTATCCGTCTCCTCAATCCACGGTTTTTGTCAGTGTATATTTTTATCAAGGACTTTTAGTTTTGTTAACTATCTTGGTCTAAAAGGTTACTGATCTTGGTTTTGATCTGCTTTATTTTATTTGACAAAGCTTAATTATTTATTTTTATCCTCTTCATTGTCCCAACATGAACTTGAATTAACAGTCATTTCTTTTCTTCTTATGGATAAGGTGTTCCTTTTGCCATTATTTTCATTCATGGGGAAGATAACAACTTCTGCAGCACAGCCTGTATCTCAAGTGGCTTCAACTTATGATGAGATTTTTATGCAGCAGAGCTTGCTCTTTGATGATAGTCTAAAGGTACTTTGATCCTGTGCTTCCTTTTAATTTGGCAAAATTTTGTTTCTTAGACCACAGCTCTGATGGCTACAGCCCTTATTATCACTGTTGATTATTGTCTAGTGCATCTGTTTCTTTAATTTAGAATAGAATCCATAATTGAGTGGATTTTGGTAATTGTTTTTCATATTTCCATCTCTGTTCCTAGAATGACTCGATGAGAAGGTTGTTGAAGTTTCCGGAGCAGAGCTACTAGTTATGATTATTATGCACCACTTGATGAGTATGGTGTGCATTCTATCAACCTTTCATATGGCACATTTGTTTATTATTGACACCTTAGGCATTATACATAACATAATATACTAGTCATTAGTCAACCTATATGTAAACAGTATTGCAACATGAGATTATATGCTTAATTTATAGGGGGGAAAAGTGAATGTCTATATGTTTTGTTTAAATATTTTAACTACATGATCATGCATGAATTTAGACAGCCTAGGTGGGGTCACCTTAAACATGTGCACAAGTCCATAAAGTTTTGCGAAGAACCATTGATTGCCACTGATCCAATAGTTACATCTCTTGGTCCACATCTAGAGGTATAAGTAGCCTTTTTTAGATTAAGGTTAGATTTTCTTAAACCAGACATGCTTAAACTGAAGATATCCTTATTAAATTTGAAGTTTGTGACCCAAGAAAAGAAGGAATAATAATCCTTTCTATATGCTTTATGAAGTATAATTAGTCTCATAATGTACGCATTCTATTATTTTAACTCAGGCTACAGTTTACAAAAAAGGAGGTGTATGTGCTGCATTTCTTGCTAACTTCAACTCAACAACTATTTTTCTATTCTAAGTAAGTACTGTGAGCTAAGGATATTTTTGGTGCAACAAATTAATTCTGCATATACAATTTCGACATTCACAACCGAATCTTTGTAAAAAGAGGTCAGTTCTTCAGAAGATTCTAGCTTAGGATAGAGTTGGATTAGCGAGCCAATCGGTATTTCAAAGAATGATTCATTCTCAAAATATGGATTATTGGAGCAAATAAATACCACGGCTGATAGAAGTGACTACATGTGGTAATCATTAAGGTACATATAGGCTTTCTTCTGATGAGCAATGCTTTACTTGCATCATGATAACATCTTTCATGATTTTTCTTTTTGAAAGCATTGATGTTGAAGATGATGTCAGTGCGAAAACTGTGCTTTATATTAAATCCCTTGGTCATGCCCTTCATGCTTTCATAAATGGGAAGCTTGCTGGTAAAGAAAAAAGGTTAAAGGCAATGACATAGCTCATGATACGTCTGGACAAGTTTTCATTACATATTCATTTACATGTTCAAATGGATAAATAAGTATTTCATGAAATATTTGTGATATTGCTGAAAACTTTTCAGGGAGGGGAACCGAAAACAATCTAATGCTTCGCTCAATGTGCACATTCCTGTCACACTTGTGGCTAGGAAGAACACAATTGATCTCCTGAGTTTAACTGTGGGACTTCAGGTTTAACTCCATCTTTGTAACTATAATGTGTATAAGCATTTAGAACAGAGGAAATTTTGGTTTCTATCATGCATTGACTTGTTATTTTCCTTTCCTTCCCAAGTTTCTTGGCTTTATCATCAAGTCATTTCTCAATACTATATAAGCTAATGTGACCCTTATACACATGCAGAATTTTGGAGTTTTCTTTGATACATGGGGTGCTGGGATCACTAGTCCAATAGTACTGAAAGGATTGAAGTATGTCAATACTCTTGATCTCTCCTCCAAGAAATGGACATATCAGGTTAGTCTCAACTGGAATTATTTGGATTAGGTACTTTATTTTTGTGATATTATTTCATTGTTAGTTGATATAGAGTTGCTAATGTGAATTTTAAAAGTTTTGACTGCGGCATGATGATAAATAATAGCTTAATTTATATTGTTCAAGTTATTTAAATGTTCTTTTTAGTTATAAGTTTTTTGATCAGAAAAAAATAAAATATAATTATAGCATTAACCACTATTTTGTTTAAAATACTGTTGAATTTAGTAGCGGTTATGAACCATGCTAAGTTTTGAAAAAATTATGGCGGTTACAAACCGCCGCAATATATTTTTTTAAAAATTTTTAGACTTAAATTCTACGGCAGTTTTGATCTGTCGCGACACTCAAGCCTATAACAAGCGGTCCATCAACATATTCATTCATGTTTCATATTGTACATAATGATATAATACTAGTACAAGTAATAGCTATGGCTAAAGACTGATGGAAGCTACTCCATTGAGTTCGTCTACATTAATCCGGTACCATAAGTCGAACATTTCTCTCCCTGATTAACCCTTGGCTCCTGTCATGGTGAATCTACCTGAGTCTTGATGGCGTCGCCGGTGCTAAGATCCACTAGTAAAGTGATCTGTATCCACAAATCTGGTCCTGCTGCAGATGAGCTCATTGCTTATTGCTGGAACCATAAAGGAGGGGGGAATGAGAACACAGGGTTTTCAGTGGGAAACCTTAATCGTCGTAGCTCATTTCAGACTCAATTATGATTCCGCCGCTCAGGGGTCTCTAGGTGTCACAGTTATACTATAGTCTTACTTGTTATTAATGTCCATACTAGACATGAACAGCTTTACCTATGTTACTAGGTGACTAGGGAACCTAAGCATCCATTATCTCTGTCATTTGTTCTCTAACTCCTAAATCACATATAGTCACATACTGTAACGTAGTTCACATAGCTACACTACTGTCTCACAATCCTTATTTTCTGAAAACCATCTTATCTACAAGTTTCAGCTAGCCTTCACTTATAACCGTGCCCATTTTAATTATAAGTTTCAGCTGGCATCTAATTATAATTCTGCTCTATAAGGTTGTCCTTATAAGCAGTTATGCCCTTGTCCCTTGTAGCTGCGGCCACACCGCTACAACCACACTTACAGCCCGCATCATGGCAGCTAGGTTGCGCTAAACCTGAAGGGTCTTGACCTAGTAATTCTCACCAACCACAATCGAGGTGATCATCCTATGATGGCGTTCGGGTTAGACCTTTCCCAAAAGCCAAGCCATCGGCTCTTCTAGAGGGGGTTTTCCCCATCATCATCATCACGTGCATAGTTCAATATTTGATGCAACAACTCATATAAGCATAATTCAATACCTCATATCATCATCTTCATCATAAATCATATCATATAACATCAATCATATCACTGACTTCACATAACTCATAACATCAATCATAGAATATCACATAATATCGCCATCATGTATCACATCACATAAATCATAGACATCAATCATAATATCATATAATATCGCATGAAATATAAACTAGCGTAAACCCATAACTAACACAACAGATGTCTGGTTTCTGGCAGAAAATAGCGATCATAAATCGGAAAGGTCCAAGACCTTACCTTAAGATTTTTGATAGCCCTAAGATCATTTTCAATGTCTAAAATTTTAGATTCTGACCTCAGCATTATGAAATTACAATTTTACCCCTCTTCCCAAAATTATCATTTCGCCCTCGTAAACGCTCTGTTTTTTTTTTGGAATTTTTGTTCTTAAAGACCCAATGGACTCAAGACTTGCCCTTAGGGTTTTTGATAGTTCTAAACCCATATTTTCTAAAAACAAACTCAGTTTTTCAGTCCCAAGACTTGAAATTTCCGTTTTGCCCTTTTTCATAAAACCTCGTTTTCTGCCTGTTTGTTGAGAAATTCATCGGAGACTCCAAAAATCATAAAACTTGACATTCCCACTCAATTTTTTGTGTAGAATCCAAAATTAACATTAGTTTTTCATGATATAAATCTCAGCATATAATTCTCAGCATATAGTTCCTTTCAAAATCATGCCATATGCCTATTTTCGTCTTAGGCGTTCCTAAAATCTGACAGAATCACAGACAGCACCAATAGGTCCAGACAATCATCAACATATATATACATCAAAGTCACATAAAGGCATCCTAACCACATATATATCTAATCATGAAACCACATAGACAGTGGATAAGTCGCTTTACCCACATGGAGACTAAATTCATCATAGGTTCGCAGGAACTTTGAAAGTCTTGTGACCAACATTCCTTGCTATCGCCGTCATTCTTCTAGGTGGTAAATGAAGGTTCTTTCTTACGGAGATGGAGGATGATTTCTAGAGATGTGATTATGGAGAATCAGGGTTTGGATTAAGCAGAAAACTATTTTATCTGCGGTTTGACGGAATAACGACAGAGTGTGCAATCCGGCAAAGTTTCACTAAGACTTTTCTCTTATGTCATTATCATGAGTCACCATATGACTCCACCACCACCTTTTGACTCTTGACCACACTTGGGCCATTCTTGGTCGTGTATTCTTGATGTCTCTTGACCAATTTTGTGGCCAAGAATTAAGGGCCCTTTGACAGATCAATTTTGATCAGGTTTTATCGTTTTCGGTCCCGATACTCTGCGTATGGTTATTCTAAAAATATTTAGATCACATCCTTGTGATCTCCTAATTTTTCTAAGTAAGAAACTAAGTCAAACTAATTTTTCTAAGTAAGAAACTAAGTCAATCTAAGGTATTTGTGAACCTCCTTCCGTAATCGTATATTTTACAGATACCTTGTTTCCCCTATTTAATTTTTGGAAATCTCTGTTAAGGGAAAAGCGAGATGTTACACATCCCCTATAAAGATGCAAAATTCATTGAGACACTTAAGCTGACACAATGACTACTAGATACCTATGCAATACACATGACAATCCAAAAACATAATACATTCAGGCAAGAAATAATATTATAGTGAACAAAAATTAACTTTTTGGCATAAAATTCATCGGAAAAGAATAAATTATGTTAAAATCAACATGGTCTGCGTGTGTCACTCGTCACTCATAATGTATAGGTCCATCCTATAACATACCGCTTTTTCCTTAGTAATGATTTCGCGAAATAAATAAATGAGTCGTTTATTTATATTAGAAATTTAAATCGCAAATTTTTTTTTAATCAAAAATGCCCATCAAGGTAATAGTTCGTAGTCTCGCGAAATTTTGTGAAAATCGAATCAATTACTTTTCGTCATTATAATTTAATTACATATTGATGAAAGTCTTTTTAACCACTTTCTAGAATCTCGACACAGCTTAGGCTTTGTCACAACTGAGCCAAGCTCTTAGAAAGCTTATCTGCACTTTTGTTGTTCAAATTAAATTTATATATATATATATATATATATCCTACTTTACGGCTTTCAGATTCCAAAGGAATTCGATTGCAGTATAGTCGGGTATAGTCGAATCCACAGAGAGTTGCACAAATACCGTTCTTGAGTTTGTTTAATCAAACAATGAAGTGAAGGGTTTGATAAATTGATAGTTAAATACATAAGTAAATAAACGACATAAAAGTAAATAGGAAACAAATCGGAGGTAGTTCCGAAGCTTGTTGGGAATTTTAATCACGTCATAGTTTCATGCATCCAGTTACTTATTACATAGAACTATCGTTTGATTGCCCGCCACCAGTTCTTGTCATCACTTTCGCGCATGACAAGATCACAGGTTTCCCTTGTTAAACTGTCACTTTCGCACACAAGCTTAACAAAGTACGCCAGCATTAATCCAGATGTTAAAACGGCTAACCTTTATTCCAGTTACGACAACAAGGTTAGATGAAATGGTTTAGGTCAGACTGTAATGATTGTAACTTTCATTCACAACGTTCAAGTCTAGGTTCTTGTTAAGCATAATGATATTGATCTTAACTTGGTTACGATTTAATTAGTATAAGTACCGTTCGTACAACTAAATCCCAAATCAAGAATCAAAACACTAAACAAAGACTAGCATTAAGCATAAAACCATTTAAGCATATCATAAGAAAAAGATAGATTCATATGTAATAGTTACATGGATACAAGCTAACTACAATAATGACCAAAATCCCAACAAAAAGAGGGTTAGGAACCCATCTTACAAGAGAATCTAGGAGGCAAGGTTTAGACACTTACCATCATACGCCATCATGGCCATGGCTTCGCCAAGCTTCCTCGATCTCCGACTCCTTCACAAGCCTCGTCTTTGTTCCTAACCTAACATAAACTAAACTAAGCTTAAAAATGCAAAGAAAATGTGGAAGAAGTGAAGAATGGAGGAGGTTGGATGGAATCCATCGAATGAGCCTCGGCCTCCTCTATTTATAGGCAGATTTTGGGGTCCATCGCTCAGCGGGTTTGGTACCTTCGCTGAGCGATTCAGTTGTTATCGCTGGGCGGCGGCGCACTATCGCTGAGCGATTGTACTTTTACGCGTCTTCATTAAATGCTCGGTAGCTTTTTGCAGGGCGGCGCTGACGTGGATGGCGGCGTCAGGCTGGCTCCAGCTGGCGCATTTATTGCGCCGGTGCAAGTGGCTTGCTGACGTACTTTCGCTGAGCGATTAATGTTCTTCCGCTGAGCGGGTTGTCTTTGAGCGCTGAGCGATGCCCTTATTCCTCGCTGAACGGTGCCTTCGTCCAGAATCTTCTCTTTTAAGCTCTTTTCCAAGTCTGCCCTTTTTCTTCCATTCTTTATGGGATTATTCCTCAATAAATTGTACTTGAATCCATCTATCAAAATATATTTAATATCCTACAAAATAAAGGGAATTCATTAGATAATTCGTTTAAAAACATAACAGATAAGTGCCATTTTGATATGCCAATTTTGTGTAAATTGGGCACTTATCACATATCAAAGGTGTCCGTAAAACACACTTTTACAAGAGTTGAGTTGCGAATACCTCGGATTAAGTTAAATTTCTTATTAGAAAAATGAGTAGATAAAGATTGTGTGTTCAGACAATTTTTAGAATATCCGTACACAAAGATAACGACCAAACACGATCAAACTTACACCCCAAAATCTCATTAGAAGCAAACACACACGACCATAAGAGTGAAATTCAAGTTGCACGCACATACACGAGTCAAACCAAAGTCCATCTTCTTTCCATCTCCTTTCATACTTATCCTATTTTCACCACATAAATAGGCCATTCATTTTGCTTTCATTTCATCCATTAACACCCTTCTGAACACGTTCCTCTCACGTACTCGTTCGTTATATGCACGTAGCAGAGAAACCAAGCTTCACTACGATTTTTCCTCACAGTTTCCTTTCCAAAAACCATATCCCTCTCACAACTTTGTTCTATCAACTTTTCCTTTGTCTTTCCTAAGAAAACCCCAACTCACATACACTGGAATATCAAGCAAGCATTGGAAACACTAAGGCTTTTTGGGACTTTTACGCAAAGCTTTCTCCATCTACAAGAGGGTAACCTTAGCAAGATCAATACCTTAGTGATTTATGTGTGAATATTGTTATGTGTATGTTGTTAATATTGTTGTTTGTTTGGAAAACTGCTGTGGATATCTGTGATCCTAAGGGTGAATAAGGGTTTTAATATGAAAATAATGGGTTTGAAGGTGTTTTCATAAGAAGTGAAAGCTAGGTTTTGATGGACTTGAGGAAAAGGTTTGGGGAATGGGAGAAACGGTCAAAAGAGTAAGGTGGTTCACAGAGTCGCTCAGCGAATTCTTCATGGTCGCTGAGCGGCCTGACGTTTCTAGTGGCTGCTGAGCGACCTGGAAATCGTAGCCGCTAAGAGACTAAAGAATCCCCCCAAGTGTACAAAGATCCCAACAAGCACTATGTCACCATAAGTTATGCATGAGAATTATACATGATTAACTGTATTGGTGGTACATATTCATTATTGTGCATCATGATGAAATGGGTTGTCATTAAAATGTTAGAACAACCTTATATAACTAGACAGATAATCACATAAGCAAGAAAAGATTATAATTGAACATAGGGAACGGACAAAGATCTTAAGAAGGTTTTGGCCGCAATGGGGTTGGAATACCTTATATATATATATATATATATATATATGAATAGAGAAATATCATCTCTTGCAACATCCACGGACAAACCCCTCGCCAGTCCAGCAAGATTGGATTGGTTAATGTTTTGAACACAGGCTTATACCTGATTTCATATAAAAGTCAAAATGAAAAGATGAAGGTACAAAGAAGTGATGTCACGAATAAGTCAGAGTCACCAAGAGTGCATAAAGGGCCCAAAGTAACGTAAAGAAAGTGCGAGTTCACTCTTGGCCGCGTCGTGAGGGCGGGCCCCTCGCTATCCTACACGTAGGATGATTATTCACTATTGATGGTCGATGAAGTATGCTAAACGCATCTGTGGTTTGCTACCACTTAGGTAACAGCGTTCCCTGGTCGTCATCAATACGGAAATAGAAGAAGCTTGTAATCGAATGGGGATGACGGTTCCATGGTATACGAAGGAGGAAGGACATAATGTAACAAGAAGGACGCTGCCCCTGAGTGCATAAGAGAAACTCCTATTCCCTATGCATCAAGTTGTGATATATTTATGTACTATGTAATGTTATAGACCGCCTCTATAAGCTATATTTAATATATGCCTATGTAATCCGGTGTGCCACGCTAAATAAATAATGGCGCAAGTATATTTCCCCAATAACTAGGGCAAAGATTAGAAGATCCCCCAGTCACTTTGTAACATAGATAAATCTGCTCAGGATTTGTAAGAGTAAAATAAATAGGAAAGTTTAGTCATCATGATACTTAGCGCACTCTGGATCATGATCAAATTAACAAAGAGTAATCCTACACTTAAGGTTTCTTACGAAGAACGCAATGTTCTCACTCCCACTCGTTTATGACTCCAAGAACCCACGATGAATACTCCGTCGAGCAGTGGGCGGAAGATACCAGCATATGGATTGGCTCGATCACTGGGGTCATCATAGAGGCATATTCTTATCTGTCAGCTGATGCTTTGGATGCCCCTTCCACCAATTCTAGCACTCTCGTCAAGTCCGTCCATGGGCCCTGATGAGCAGCCTTCTGCACTCATTTCCTTCATTATCTCCGTCAATGAAGATGAGCCCACCCCCTATGAGAAGGACGTGGAGGTGGACCCAAACTCCATATTTCCCGAGTACCTACCTCCACACATCAAACGCAGACCTAGAAAGCGTGTTCCTCATCCGATCCGACAACTGACTCCCTACACACATAACGGTGAAGCAAGACCTTCCATGAGCCAACAAGGGCTATTCACCATTCACCATCCCATAGTTCACTGGGGGATCAAGAGAGGATGACGACCCACCGGTCTACACCTCCCCTGAGGAAGAAGAAGAGGACGTGAATGAAGAAGACCTAGGGGAGGAGGAGCATTGAAGAACCACCCCTTGAAGCAACAGCACAGTTCGGAAGACCTACCATGAACTACTTTTGCACGGGCTAAATAAACAGTATCCTATTAGCCCTTAGGTTTATGTTTTGGATTGTAATCAAAATGACGCTATATGTGTAATGACTATTATATACCTTATGTAATATATCAATGATGTTGATGGACCACATATAAGTATTTCCACCAAAGTAGTTAATAACCTAATAAGCATTGCTTATGACTCAACTATAAGCTAGCTAACAAGGGGTGTTACAATTGGTATCAGAGCGGTCAGTTCAAGTGAGCTTGAGGATTGTGCTTCATTATGCTTCCGAGCATGTTAACAGTGTATATTTCTACTGAGTTGTATGTGTTGAATATATGTGCACTAACTTTTCTTGAGCCTAATCAACTCGGGGTTGTGTAGGTGTAGTAAAGCAACCATTCCCCCAACGCCACGTACCGATGAGGTCACAGGCCTTGCAGATCTAATCCAAGAGTTGGCCCGAGCGACTGAACGAGTGACAAACTCAAATGCCCAAAGAAATGCAGCTCCAACAGCACAAGAGGCAAATTCCCTAAAGTTTGTGGAGTTCGTAAGGATGAATCCTCCTGTCTTTGAGGGAGTCATGGACCCAGACTAGGTCCACAATTGGCTGAGGAAGAACGAACAAGTCTTCGAAGATGTCTCATGCACTGAAGCCCAAAAGGTCAGGTTTGCCTCTAGAAAGCTAGAAGGCGCTGCTGAACAATGGTGGGACATGACCAAGCCCCTACAAAAGCAGGAAGGTGCCCCGATTACATGGAACCAATTTACTGTCGCCTTCATGAACAAATATTTTCCCCGAGAGCTTAGGGACCAAAAGGAGGCCGAATTCTAAGAGCTCAAGCAAGGAGCGATGACCGTTGTAGAGTATACTGCAACATTCGAAAAGCTATGCCGATACTCCAAGACATACAAACTCAACCCGGATGAAGAATGGAAGTACGGGAAATATGAGGAAAACCCGTAGTGAAGTCGTGTAGTGAACCTTGGTTTCTCTGCTACGTGCATATAACGAACGAGTACATGAGAGGACGTGTTCAAGAGGGGACGTGTTCAAGAGGGTGTTAATGGATGAAATGAAAGCAAAATAGAATGGCCTATTTATGTGATGAAAATGGGACAAGGATGAAAGTAAATGGACTTTGGTTTGACTCGTGTGTGTGTGTGTGCGTGTCGTGTGAATTTCTCTCTTGTGGCCGTGTGTGTGTGTGCTTCCTATGAAATTTTGGGGTGTAAGTTTGATTGTTAAACTTTTTGTGTACGGACATCCTAAAAACTGTCTGAACACAATCTTTAACTACTCATTTTTCTAATAAGGAATTTAACTTAATTCGAGATATTCGTAACAACTTTCGTAAAAGTGTGTTTTACGAATATCGTTGATACGTAATTAAATTCCAAAAGGTAATTGATTCGATTTTCGCCAAATTTTGCGAGACCGCGAATTATTACCTTGACGGGCATTTTTTGATAAAAGAATTTACAATTTAAATTTGCAATATAAATAAACGGCTCATATATTTATTTATTTAGCAAAATCTTTATTAAGGAAAGAGAGGTATGTTATAGGATGAACTTATAATATGAGTGACACGCTAACCGGTGAGACCCTATAACTTAATTTATTCTTTTCCGGTGAATTTTATGCCAAAAAAAAAGTTAATTTTTGTTCACTATAATATTATTTCATGCCCGAATGTACTATGTTCTTGGATTGTCATGTGTATTGCATAGGTGTCTAATAGTCATTATGTCAGCTTAAGTGCCTCCCTGAATTTTGCGTCTTTATAGGGGGTGTACTACAAGGAATTCAACAGTTTGCGGCGGTTCTAAATCGCTAGTCAAAGCAAATTGCAGAGATCTTGTAACCACCATTAAATCCACCACCGACAAGCATATACCCAAGGTTGAACAGAACTGTCGGAACCAAGTGCCTTGGAAATTTAGCGTTGGTTCATAACAGTCGCCAATATTTAAATTTGAATGTTCATGTTTACTTCGCGGCAGTAGCATTTAAGTGTAAAAATTAAACAAATATATATTGCGGCGGTTTGTATCCGCCATAATTTTTTCAAAACTTAGCATTTATTTTGCAGTGGTTCATAACCGCTACTAAATTCAAGTTAATGCTATATTTTATTTTTTTCTAGTCAAAAAACTTGTAACTAAAAAAAACATTTAAATAACTCAAATAATATAAATTAAGCTATTATTTATCATCATACCGCAGTCAAAACTTTTAAAATTCACATTAGCAACTCTATATCAACTGAGAATGAAATAATACCACAAAAACAAAGTACCTAATCCAAATAATTCCAGTTGAGACTAACCTGATATGTCCATTTCCTGGAGAAGAGATCAAGAGTATTGACATACTTCAATCCCTTCAGTACTATTGGACCAGTGATCCCAGCACCCCATGTATCAAAGAAAACTCCAAAGTTCTGCATGTGTATAAGGGTCACATTAGCTTATATAGTATTGAGAAATGACTTGATGATAAAGCCAAGAAACTTGGGAAGGAAAGGAAAATAACAAGCCAATGCATGATAGAAACCAAAATTTCCTCTGTTCTAAATGCTTGGACACATTATAGTTACAAAGATGGAGTTGAACCTGAAGTCCCACAGTTAAACTCAGGAGAACAATTGTGTTCTTCCCAGCCACAAGTGTGACAGGAATGTGCACATTGACCGAAGCATTGAGATTGTTTTCGGTTCCCCTCCCTGAAAAGTTTTCAGCAATATCACAAATATTTCATGAAATACTTATTTATCCATTTGAACATATAAATGAATATGTAATGAAAACTTATCCAGACGTATCATGAGCTATGTCATTGCCTTTAACCTTTTTTCTTTACCAGCAAGCTTCCCATTTATGAAAGCATGAAGGGCATGACCAAGGGATTTAATATAAAGCACAGTTTTCACACTGACATCATCTTCAACATCAATGCTTTCAAAAAGAAAAATGAGTACCACATGTAGTCACTTCTATCAGTCGTGGTATTTATTTGCTCCAATAATCCATATTTTGAGAATGAATCATTCTTTGAAATACCGATTGGCTCGCTAATCCAACTCCATCCTAAGCTAGAATCTTCTGAAGAAATGACCTCGTCTTTCAAAGATTCGGTTGTGAATGTCAAAATTGTAGATGCAGAATTAATCTGTTGCACCAAAAATATCCTTACCTCACAGTACTTACTTTCTTAGAATAGAAAAATAGTTGTTGAGTTGAAGTTAGCAAGAAATGCAGCACATACACCTCCTTTTTTGTAAACTGTAGCCTGAGTTTAAATAATAGAATGCGTACATTATGAGACTAATTATACTTCATAAAGCATATAGAAAGGATTATTATTCCTTCTTTTCTTGGGTCACAAACTTCAAATTTAATAAGGATATCTTCAATTTAAGCATGTCTGGTTTAAGAAAATCTAACCTTAATTTAAAAAGGCTACTTATACCTCTAGATGTGCACCAAGAGATGTAACTATTGGATCAGTGGCAATCAATGGTTCTTCACAAAGCTTTATGGACTTGTGCACATGTTTAAGATGACCCCACCTAGGCTGTCTAATAATTCATGCATGATCATGCAGTTAAAATATTTAAACAAAACATATAATCTCATGTTGCAATACTGTTTACATATAGGTTGACTAATGACTAGTATATTATGTTATGTATAATGCCTAAGGTGTCAATAATAAACAAATGTGCCATATGAAAGGTTGATAGAATGCATACCATACTCATCAAGTGGTGCATAATAATCATAACTAGTAGCTCTGCTCCGGAAACTTCAACAACCTTCTCATCGAGTCATTCACTTTATAGGTTGCAGAACCTAAATGGTCTACTGTATTCACAAGAGCTTTGATGGCATAATCTTTCAATGTTTCTACCACTCTGCAAACATAAAAAAGAGAAATCAAAATAAAGATGGGAATAAAAGATATAACAAATACCAGCATACGTATAGAGCGGCTCTCAGAATGTAACGTACATTTGTTTTTGGTCATCGTCTGTGAATGCAAGTTCAAAATACTCAGCTGCTGAGTATAATAGTGATCTCAGATTTTTCAAATCCTAGGAACAGAGATGGAAATATGAAAAACAATTACCAAAATCCACTCAATTATGGATTCTATTCTAAATTAAAGAAACAGATGCACTAGACAATAATCAACAGTGATAATAAGGGCTGTAGCCATCAGAGCTGTGGTCTAAGAAACAAAATTTTGCCAAATTAAAAGGAAGCACAGGATCAAAGTACCTTTAGACTATCATCAAAGAGCAAGCTCTGCTGCATAAAAATCTCATCATAAGTTGAAGCCACTTGAGATACAGGCTGTGCTGCAGAAGTTGTTATCTTCCCCATGAATGAAAATAATGGCAAAAGGAACACCTTATCCATAAGAAGAAAAGAAATGACTGTTAATTCAAGTTCATGTTGGGACAATGAAGAGGATAAAAATAAATAATTAAGCTTTGTCAAATAAAATAAAGCAGATCAAAACCAAGATCAGTAACCTTTTAGACCAAGATAGTTAACAAAACTAAAAGTCCTTGATAAAAATATACACTGACAAAAACCGTGGATTGAGGAGACGGATAAAGTTAGTAGATTCTACATGTAGATAAAAAATCAAGCATACATTTGGCACACCTCAAGTACAAAAAAAGAACTGTTTGAATGACTATCAGAACTCAAACTTACCTAAAATAAAATTGAGCATAAAAAACATTAAGAGACAAAGACACACAGATTTCACAAACCACCGCCTTTTTTTTCTTTCCAAAATAGTAGTGCAGATCAACATACGAGACTTTATAGTCAATGCATAACTAATGCTTTCATCACACAACTCAATTTGTTCATGAACTTCTAAGAAGAAAACAAAAAAATCCCAATGAAAGAACAAATATTAAAGAAGAGGAGAAAAGAAGATAGAAGGGTATACAAGTTATGGGATCAAAGGAAAAGAAATCCCCAAACCACAATTTCTGGTTCACAAGATGGAAAGAAATTAAGCTTCTGTTAGATGAAAACAACCTTCTTTGTCCTTGCAAATCACCATACCAAAACTTTAAAATAAAAATAAAAAATAAAAAACTGTCTGCAAATGTGAAAAAGCCAATAGAGGAAGCTATGGTTATTAACTAATCTCATTGAGACAAATTATCAAACACTTATGTGTATCATATATTGAATCTACACTCAATCTAATGCATCAACAACAAAGAAGCAAATCATCAAACACTTGGCCTGCACAGCAAAGAAACAAACAAGAAAACTTCAAAGAAAGAAAAAACGAAGGAGGAACATACGAGTGATTCACGGAATTCTCGTTGTTGGGTCTCGCAATCCTTGAGGAGGGGGATAATGGCAACGGTCTCCTTGAGGAGCTGGGTCTTGAGGCGGAACTCGTGGTCGCGGAGGTCGTCGCCGCCGTCGCTGCTGTAATTTCTTGTCACCGCCGTCGCTGCTGCTAATCCTCGTCGCCGCCATCGCGACCGGATCTTTAGTGTCGTCCTCGTCGCCGCTGCTGAGCATCTCCACTTTGGGTTCCCATAGGACGACGAGTTCGTCGAAGAAGGTTCGAGAGTGAGAGAGAGAGAGAGAGAGAGAAAGGCAGTGTGTGTTCTGAGAAGCTTTTTTCTTTTCTTTTTTTATTTCTTTTCTCTTCTTTTATTGTCGTAAATTATGAACCGCGGCTAGAAAACTCAACCTGCCGCAAATTGTTAACCTTTCACTGCTGTTGCAATTAACCGCCACTATATGCTGTTGATGATTGGAATGGCGGTTATCACAAACCGTCACTAAATTCCAATTTTCTAATAGTGGGGTAAATAAGATGGTCGCACCAAAAAGATTTTCTTTATTTTTTTTCCTTTATTTTTAATTTACTTTATTCTTAGCTCCTTACATGAAGACATAGAATTGTTCAAATGTGAGGTATTTGTACACTAATAAGAAACACTACCCCTTTAAATAAAAGTAACATCATGTGACATAATCAAAAATTAATTTTTACTTTCTTTTATTCAATAAAAAGTATGATGAACTCAATTGAAAAGACTCAAATGCAACACATATTTCCCTGTTTTCATTTCCTTTTGTCTCTAGTTCTGTTGATTTTGATTACGGCTCCATGGATGAATAGATCTCTCTACTGTTGCTACGTATATCAACAAAAAAAGGTCTATTCAATTTCCATTTTTTTTCTTTTAAATTTAATATTAATCCATAATGTCAGTAATTTCTTTCCCCATACATATATATAATAATTGAGTTATACATTATTTCCTTTGATAAAAGAAATAATTATTTCCCATAAAGTTTTACTATATCAATATAAATAGATGATCACTCTTTTGTTTTGATATGGAAAGCTATAATCATCATTTTTCACCATAAATGTGTTTGATATATTATCATAATAAAGGTGTTTCATTTTTTTAACTTTTGTGGAATAATAAAAGTGTTTCATATGATGCCAAATTAGCCCATATTATAATTATAATTACCAGTGGTCAAATAGTGAATTAATTTTTTTTGACTTAATTAAGTTTTTAGCTCCTGTAAAATTTTAAAGTTTGTTTTTAGTCCCTGTGTAAAGTTTTTAGTCCCTGTAAAATTTTAAAGTTTGTTTTTAGTATCTGTGTCTGGCTGGGGTTAACATCGTTGGTGGCCGTTAACAGCGCTGGCGTAGCCATGCCACGTGGCATAATATGTCACGTGGCACGCCACGTTAGCACCATTAACCTCAGCCAAACACAGGGACTAAAAACAAACTTTAAAATTTTACAGGGACTAAAAATTTTACACAAGGATTAAAAACAAACTTTAAAATTTTACAGGGGCTAAAAACTTAATTAAACCCTTTTTTTATTATTTTAAAACATGGAACAACTTGATCCCAAACTCAACTTGTACCAAAGAAAAATGCTCCATTAAATGTATATTTATATGGGGAGAAACTATAAATTTAGAAACATTAACCATGAGCCTCAGCATCACCTGCACAACATTAGGCAAAGTGAAAGAACAAGTAGAAATTCTTGTATGGTCATAAAGCACAATGATAAATTTATTTCTAATCACATAGAATAATATTTTGACCTCCACTAAAAAGGATCCACTATTTAAAATTGTAATATCATTTTGTATGTGATCAAAAACACATTGAGCATGACGCTCTATAATCACATTGAGTTCCCTAAGAACAAGAACAAGATACGAGAGGAAAACAAAGGATTACCCATTCTTACTCACCCTCATTTTTCTCCTTATTTGATACTAAGAGTTGTGTGCTCAAAAGGTGTGCCTAACTACTTGGTTCTAGCATGTTAAGGTTAGTGAGAAGAGACTACTTAGTGTTAAGGTTGAAGAGACTTCGTAATTTAAGTAAAGTGGGAGAACAAAATTTGGCTGAAGAAATGAAAAACAAAATTTTGGCTCTAGGATGAACTTGGGAATGCATTTTTTTTTTTTCTTGCTGGCGGAAGGAAGGCGGTTGCAGCCGTGGCAGGAGGAGGTGGGTGGTTACTGGAGAGATATTAAGGATGAGGGTAAAATTGAAAATGAGTTTAGGTAGAGTTTTAAAAAGTATTTAACTACATTTTAAAAATGTAATTAAATGCAAATGGACTATCATAGTATACAAGGTGCATGACATGACACACTAAACTTATAAGGTGCATATAAGCCTTTGCCTATAAACTCTCGGTCTTGGAGATCAAACCAAGATAACTCCTATATGCATGTTTCTTTCTACCTTTTACCCTTTATATTTGAAGTTTGCATTTTACTGTAAATCTGCTTCCGCCCTTAGCGTCTTGGTGATTTATACTGATTGTTTGACATACTCCAAAATTATTTGATATTCTAAATCAGTTCAAGTCTACTTGTTTGACTGTGTGGTTGTACATATCACCTAAGTTGCTAACAAGACATTCATTATTCAGAGCATTTTGATTTTATTTTTGTTGGACAAGAAAAAAAAATTGATTAAATACTTGATTTAACCCATTCTCAAATTTTCTGGTACTCTGTCATCTTTAATACAACAAAGCAAGCATTGACTTAAGATGTGGGTTCGGCTATATGGATTAAACGGTGTTATAGTGTCTTGTCATAGGCTATGTTCACATTGAAACTAGGAACATCTAAAATTTTTGTCATAATTTCATTTATAATTTCTTTATGTCTCCCTCTGGACTCTACTTCTAATTAATAGACCTACCGTCACTTGATTTACTCTCCTTTTTATGGTTTCTTCAGATCTTCTACTCACATATTTAAACCACGTAAGGTGAGATTCTACTATTTTTTTTCAGAATAAGTGTTACCCCAACTTTCTCTCTAATGTATTCATGTGTAATCTAATATTGTCTTATGAGTCCACTCATCTAATGCATCATCCACATCTCCTCAACATTGAGTTTATTTTTTTTTTTTATTAGCTTTTTACCACCCAACATTTAGTTCCATATAACATCATCGGTCTTATAGTTGTGCTATAAAATTTTTCTATAAGCTTGAGTGGTACGCTTTTATCACATAAAACCCTTGAGAAACTCGTTCATTACATCCATCCAACTTAGATCCTATGATTTACATCTCCTTCTATCTTTTTAACATTTTGGATAATGGATCCAAATACTTGAATCTTGTGACTTGTGGTATGGTAGCTTCCCCAGTTTTCACTTTCATGTGAGAACTATATTAAGACCCCGCGCAATGCGCAGGCAAAAGTTACTACATGTTACCTTAAATATGTAAAGTTTAATAAATTGATGTTATAATATTATAAAATAGTTAAAGTGCCAATCTCTTACTATGTCAATCAATTAACAATACGAGTCTTAATATTTTCATTAATAATGATTTCCTTGCAAATTTTTACTAAAAAAATTCTTATTTTTAGTCTCATTATTACTTTAAAACTCCATTTTTTTTTTAAGTTTAATAAAATGAAAGCTACATATTCCTATTACATCCAAACTCTTTTTTTAAAGATAAATTAATGCTTCCATTGAAGAACAACTTGACCCCAAAGAGAGGAAACAAAGGATACAACGCACCCACGTAGCCATCGAAACATCACGGCTTGATTTGAGGGAAGCCTAATATAAAAAAATAAAAAAAAAAACTTCTGAGAAAATCCAATGGAATGAAACTCAAGGTAATTGAATTTATACTTATTACTTTTTATTGTGATTTGTATGTAAATTTGATTAAATAGCATATTATAGCTTATTCTTTATAAAAATGAAGATATATACATGGTAAGAAGGGATGATACCAGAAAATGGAAAAGACAAAGAAAATGAAGGAAACTAAAAAAGTTACAAAAGTATAGGTAAGAGCCAAAAATTAACAAAAATGCTACATGTACACCCAATTTCATACACCCATACATACACCATTAATAATGCACAAACTTTATTATCACAAGTGTATAAACATTACAAACTTGTAAATTATACTCTTAACTATACTTAATTAAGTGCACAAACATTACATGAGTTAAAACACAAACTTTATGTATATAAGTACAAGGTGTATGTATGGTATATTGTTTTTGGTGTACGTGTAACAGAACTCAAAAATTAATTATTATCGTATAAAAAATGCTAACTTAATTACTAATAAATTATGTAAAGTCTATGGTAACAATACTTGCTTGCACATAAAGTCATTCGAGATTAATACCTCATGCTTAGTATATTTCAAAGGATATAATGTAAGATCTAAAGCTGTGAAACATTGTGTGCTTTGGACAAATAGAGATAGATACTAATACTTTTTTTTTTTAAATCGATCAATACTGACAATTGTATTATGCATAATCAATAATAAAATAATGGAATAGAAAATGGGATAGAGGATAAGATTTATGGATATGTGAACAATTAATGATAAATGTTAGATTTTGTAACAATGATTTATTAGGAGGTTACTAACACTAAGGAGGAGAAAAGATTTATTGTGGGGAAGGGGTTACAACCACTAAAGAAGAAAAGGGATTTCATTATGAAGAGGAAGTTGCATGCACTACAAAAAGGGAAGAATGTGTGCAAAAATAGAGGAAATGACTCTTGTGTCAGTGTATGCAGAAGCAACCTTGTTTTACCATAAGCCGATGCGACATTCATAGAGATTGTGCATCAAAATTTATATATTATAAATAGATGTGTGTGCCTCTTGCAAAACTTACATTTCATGTACTCCATATTACTTCTACTTATATGAAAATCACTTCTAAAACTTGTCTCTGTAATTCTAGCTTTCCATTGAATTTTTCTCTCGATTCTCTTACTAGAACTAAATCATTCGCAAAAAACATGGATCAAGGCACCAAATCTTTATTTTGTTCAATAAAGACGTCCACAATCATGGTAAAAAAAGATAAGGAGTTAAAGTTGACCTTTGGTGCAAACCAATTGTGATGGGGAAATCCTTTATTACTCCACCTTTCATTCTCACATTAATTGTGACTCCCTCGTACATATATTTGATTGCTCTTATATAGGAAATCTAAACTCCTTTTTCTCCATAACCTTCCATAAAATCTCTTGGCACCCTCTCATATACCTTTTCAAAATCAATGAAAATCATATTTAAGTCTCGTTGATCCCTTCGATATCTCTCCACCAATCTCCACAACAAGTAAATCACTTCCATGGCAGACTTCCCATTACTTTCCATAAATCTCTCTTGGCAGCCTATCATATGTCTTTTTGAAATCAATGAAAATCACATGTAAGTCTCACTAATCCCTTTGATATCTATCCACCAATCTCCACAACAAGTAAGTCACTTCCATGGTAGACTTCCCATACAAAAAAAAACTAAATTGGTTTTATGTAATGCAAGTCTTTTGTTTCAATCTCAGCTCAATTACTCGTTCTCATGATTTCATAGAATGGATCATAAGCTAACCCTTTTGCTATTTTCACAGTTTTGTATGTCTCCCTTGTTTATGTAGATGAGAGAATTAAGGTAGTGTTTGGTAAATGTTCAAAGAGAAAAAAATATGGAGACAATGAGACGGAGACGATACTGAAGACAGAGGTGGCATGTCTCTGTATCTTGTTTGGCTATTTGGGAATAAGACTAAACAATACATTTTTTTGAACCTTTGATTTTTACTATCAGTCAAAAGTATTTTCTTACCCTTAATTTATATTTTCAATCAAAGTCTATTTTACCGATGATTTATAATAATAGTTAAAAGTCCATTTATATAAAGATAGAGAGTGTAAAAAGTATCACATGTATAACAACATTATAAACATCTTAAAAAATGAACAGATTAAAATTTGGAGAGTTCCATGAAAATTAATTTAAATTATAAAAAAAATGCAAATAGATATTTTCTGCAACAATAAAAATAATTAAGAGTGTGTTGATGAGTTGAGTTTTGGAGGGGAAGGAAAGTTTTGGGGGGGCTTAGTTATGATTTGTATATAAGCCCCTCAAAACCTTTCATTCCCCTCAAAAATCCAATTCGTGAAAACACCCTAGAGGAATATTTTTGAAATATTTTTTTAGATTTGTGTCTCAGAGACGCACCTCCACTATCTCCTCCTTTTTGGAGGGATGAAAATTGACTTCAAAATCATCCCAGGATGGAGACGATTTTGGAGTTTGTCTATGTCCCCTTTTCTAAACACTTTTCTATCCTTATTGTTTCCGTATTTTCCATCCCAGGGCGCTTACCAAATGCTACCTACGATACTTCTCCTTTGCTCATTTGGCATTTTCTTTGGCTTCATGATCTCATTGAACAACTTTGTGAGCCAACTCATACCCTTTTGTCATTTTCATACCTCAATAGGCATATTATTAGGTCATACTACATTGTCATTTTCCATTCGCTTCAAAGTCTCATTTACCTCTAATGATCGAATTCTACAATAAAAGTATAAGGTTATTCTTCCTCCCCGTTATTTAGCCTATCCAAATATAAGAGCAACTCGTGTTCTTCATTAAATATCTTGTAGAAATAGTCCTTCCATCTTTCATAATTTCTTGTTCCATGACCAAAAATTTACCTTTTCATCTTTAATGCATTTCACCTAATGTAAATCTCTCATTCTTTCCCTACCTTTAGCTAACTTTCAAATATCTCTTTCCCTCGCCTTAGTACCTAAAAATTCCAATAAAAAAACCTAGCTCTTGCTTCGCTCACTGTCATTTCTCCTACTCTCTTCTTTTCTGACTTCTGAAAACACCTCTCGGACTTGTGGAAGTGGTTTGGTTCCAAGAACTCTCCCACGTACTTCATCAAGTTTTTTATTAAGTCCAAGTAAGAACTTGTAAATCCTGTCCTTTTCAACCAACTTCTTGTACTGCTTCTTGTCTTCAAGACATTTCCACTCAACTTCTTCATAGATTTCAAGTTGTTGCCAATTTCGGCTGAGAGTATTAAAGTATTCAGTAACAGTGGATTCACCTTATCGTAGATCATGAAGTAGACTTTTGATTTCGAATATTGCGAAGGTGTTGTCCACATTCAAATATATCTCCTCCACCGCATCCCACATCTCCTTGGCAATGTCGAAGTACATTAAGTTTTCTCCAGTTTCATTGGTCATGGTATTGAGAAGCCATGACATCACCTGGCTATTTTCGACCTTCCACTTTTGGAGATTAAGGGTCATCCTTTCCTGGTTTCTTGGATTCCCCAGTGATATATCCGTCTTTTCCCCTTCCTTCGAGAAAGATCTAAACTGATCTTGCCCATTGGATGAAATTTTTGCCATTCAGTTTGTGGCTTGTAATAAGGAGAGTCGTTCCTCCAGCCAAACTGGTACTAGAAAGGATACCAACCTCTGGTTTGGACGCACCCTCTGTTTTTTCTACCTCCATGGTGAGACCAGAGATAGTGACTATGAGTGGTTCAGATCGAGCTCTGATACCATGTAGAATTATTTCATTATATTGAATTGAATCAATTACATTGTGGAGGTATAAATAAGAAAGACTAAGGAGGCTGTACACTAATCAATCCCGAAAAATTAGAAGAAATATTCTTCTCATAATGGGCTGAGAGCTAAATCAGGAAATGCTATACAACAGATCAAACTAATAAGGAAATAATTTTGTAATTAACGGTACAGATCTGAGGCAAATAATCCTCATTGATTACAGGAATCAAAATCTGATTTCCTAAAATAAGATCTAATAGTCAACAATTATTAACAGGTGTCTTGTTCAACTACAAATTCAAATGATATGATCCTATCTCTTAAATTTTAAGATCTACAACATCATTTTCTTAAAAACTTAACTATAATTATGCCTACACCATTTCTAAATTTTGCCTTACTAATATACTAAATCTTGAACCCTAAAATATCTCATTTCCAAGCCTTCTCTCCCATCCTCTAGTTCTTTTGTAGGCACGTAAAATTAATCCTTCTCTTAATCATGGTACCTACTATTTTCATTGATTTATCTGTAAGTGTGTCTACATTTCAAGTACCAAAACATATCCTACCCTTACAAACTAGCTTATTTACCCATGCGTGCTCACAAAAATGTGAGAACCTTTGCCTATTTTTCACCGCATTCAAGCACCGGTATATAACGGTTCTTGCTCATTTGACACTACACTCAAGCAATACAACTAAACCATCTCTAATCCATGTCACAAAAATTTGACAAGGTTATGACAAGGTTTTACGTTGGATCTCAATGACCTAACACAATCATCCTCTTTTGGGGTTCTGCTACGCACTTGCTTTTCATTTTGTCAAACGGAAAGAGACTCTACTAGTAACATGTGAGAATTGCAAAATAGACATGAACACCATTCCAGCAACCAGAATTGGGCAAGTTTTCTAAACTGTTGACACAGTATGACATAATAAACGGAATGCAGTCATAAACATCGGAAGATAGCGTAGCTGCATTCATAAAATTGTAAGCAGTAGCTGCTATACGACTTAAAAAGGCATTTACAGACTCCATGCCGTCCCAAACTACATAACTGGGAACTATAATTGCCATTAGCATATCTGGCAAGATGAACTCAAGTTTTATTATGATGACTCTAATTATTAAGAACCCTGATGAATGACTCGATTGAAAGGAGCTTTGTTTCACTGTCTTGCTCTCTTCCGCATTCACAATTTCAGTGCCTGCAGAACATTTAAACCAAAAGATAGGTCAAGATCTTCAAAACAATAGATATTTTGTGTTAGGTACATTCCCTCATTATTCAACATCGTTCATTCATCCTCAAAGAGGAGGGTGAATAACTAAAGCCAGAAGGGATTGATACATGTAAAGTTTGGAGCAAGTTTGGGAAAATATCCAAAAGAAATCTTTTGGTACTTGGTAGTCCATAATTTTGGACCATAAAAGCAAGCAACTAAACATGAAAATCCAACCTGCTAATTTTAGTCATTGTCTAAAATTTTAAGACGATAACTATCCTATTGTGCTATTCATCATTAAATTTATTAAATATGAACTCTGATGCCGAGAGGTTATAGATTTAAAAATATCAATTGTATGCCTCAGCATCATACTGTGATTAGCTAAGCCACAAATTTCAAAATATCAACCATCTTTCAAGCTTCAACTGCTATGAAATCCAGCATAAATCACAGATTTACAAAAGGCCAATCCCAACAAGGCAACAATTGATTAACACCGTAAGCTGTTATGAGAATAAAGATTAGTCATAAAAGAAAGGTTGAATACGCATACTTGAACACTAAAAACAAGGCACCAGAGCATCAAAGTATGAAACTCATACAAATATGAATTATCTAACACAGGTCGCAGTCATACCTTAGAAGCTATGACCCATTTGCCACCAATCCAGTCCTGATGCAGCCTCAACTCGGAGTGCTTAAACTCTAGCCTTTCATTGGAGGTCCTAAAGTAAACCATGTACAACGAGTTGCCAAGAACTTCAGTAACCACACCAACCCACCACCCATCATTGTACAGAGCATCCACTTCTTGAAAATAACTAAATTCACCAGCACGTGTTTCTGGTGGGCGAGGCCGGACATGAAGGATATCAACTTCCTCTTTCAGAAACTGGGAATCATCATCCAGAAGGGTATGGTACTCAACAAGGAACTTATCCTTTCCCATGACTTGAACAACAGTGGCAGTAAACCAAGCTCCTTGGAAACCCTCGTCATCACTACTAACCTCAACCAGTTTCCCAACGCTTATCTCCTCCTCCTCCTCCTCTCTCACAGCTTCATAATTAGAACTCCCATTTGGTGTCAACAAAACTTCCTGCAACCCCATTATCTTAAGAGTTAACAATATCATGCACTCATCCAAAAGACAAATAGATCAATCTCACCAAGAAAAATAAACTAAAGCCAAATTAACATCATCCAATTTAGCCCTAAAGCCCTCCCTAGCACAACCAATAATATTAAATATTAAACACTAATCCTATGTTTGGACATAGAGAAAAATATGGAAGAAATAAAAATTAAAAATACTAGAGAGCTAGGAATTTTGCAACAATTTAGTTGTCAAAATGATGTGACATCACCATTCTCGACTTACAGTGTGTTTGGTTCCCTGTTCTCAAAATTGATTCCGTATGATGTGAACAATTATTATTTTTTTGTCAAAATCAGTTTTAGAAGAACTATCAAACATAAATCACTTCGGATCAAAATCGTTTTAGCTAAAACCAATTATAATTGGATCAATTCTGTAAAATCAGAACCGAACACACTAAGTAAATCATATTACTTCATTCTATGGCTTCTGTAAAAAATTCTGGTAATATTTTTCTGGCTTCATAGTGTATTGATTAAAAATTTGAAACATGAAAAATTTTAAAACTCTCTATTTCTTGAGTTTTGGCACGTCCTTCCACAGGTGTGCCTACAAATCCTCCTAATCAAAATCACAATCACGATGGGACGAATTGTAATTTACACAACATTCAAAGATTAAACAACAGTTGTGAGTGAGATTTGAAATTAGGGGAATTGAACTTCTTCCCCTCTAAATGAAACAAAGGGTTAACAAAATTGATATCAACCAAAGCAATTAAAAATAAAAATCGAACCAAATCGAAGCACGCTTCTTGATGCTGCTGTTGTTGCGGTTCGATCGGCGGGTCCCAAGTGCCATTCACCCACTCGCGGTGGACCCTCAGGTCCTCCTTGGAGAACTCCATCTGCTCCCTGGAACCCCTGAAATACACCAAGAACCTCCCGCCCTCCAATTCCATCGTGACGTGGCCCTCCCACCACCCGTCGTTGTGGAAAGCGTCCACCTCTTCGCCGAACCTGATTCCGGCGCCGGCCTCCCCCGGGGGCAGCGGCCTCAGCTGGTGGCGGTTCAGCACCTCCCTCAGCCGCTGCGAGCTACCGTCGTCCACCAGAAGGTTGTCGTACTCGACCAAGAACGCGTCGTTGGCCAGGCGGCGGATGACAGTCCCGGAGAACCACGAGCCGCGGAAGCCATCCTCGTTGGAGCAGACCTCCACCGGAGCCCCAGGCTCGAAGACATCCGACGAGGGTCTCGCGGCTCTGTATTGGGACGACGACGACATTTGGGGGAGTTTCTGGGTTTTAGGGTTTTATTCTGTGGCTCTTCTTGTGCGAGAGAGAGAGAGAGAGAGAGAGAGAGAGAGAGAGAGAGAGAGAGACACAATCAGAAAACTGAAGGGCTCTCAGCGCAGTGGAAATGAACGAGCGTGGGTTACAATTTATATAAATAGTGTGTTTGGCGGGAATGTGAGGGCAGAACTTTCAATTTTATCGAGACACTACATGTTTACATACATACATACATTCATTGCACGCAAACATCGTTTGTGTTTCATTCGTCCTTCGTCCAGATTAATTAAATTCAAATGATTTTGATGAGGATTATTGCATTTTTATTTTTGAATTTCTTTTCTTTTCTTTTCTTTTCTTTTCTTTGGTAATGAATTAAAAATTCAAGATTCACCGTATTAATGGACGATTTCTTTCCTATTTTAAATTACCTAAATTCATAGAATCTTAGGGGGGGGGAGTTTGTTTCAATTGTGTTTACCTATTTTTAAAAAATGAGTACTTGAAAATTTTTTATTTTTGTATTTGTTTTAAGATGTAAAAATTTATTCTTGAGAACAAATCATTTACTGAAAAAATTATATACTCAAATATGTATGCAGGGTTGTTAAACTCTCGAGTTAACTCGTAAACTCGTACGAGTTACGAGTTTACGATTTTACTACACAAAATGAGTTAACACTTATGTAAACTCTTTTTTGGTAAACTCGTACGAGTTTAAGTAAACTCTTGATTCTACTAGCAAATTTATGAGTTAAAATCTACCTACGAGTATACGAGTTTACCTCAAAATATACGAATTTTGTAACTTTGTTTGATACTTACCTAACTTTGTTTATATTAGATAATATATATTGAGTTTATTTAGCTAATTTCATATATTTATCATAATTGAGCTATGTTTTATTGAACTATAAAATAATATAGATACTGAATAAAGTATGACATAACCACTAAGTGTCATGCATTAAGGTGTATTTTATGATATTTCTTTCATTAATTTAATTTAAAGTTAACATTATTCAATTTCAATTATAAATATAATATTTAATCAATTTTAGTTCCTAATTATATTGCTTATAACATATTTTTTTACGTATATAAACTCATACAAGTTAACGAGTCGAGTTTACGATCCGAGTTTGCTGAGACTCTAAGAGTTTACTTAATCTCTCGAGTTTGACAACCTTGTTTGTATGCATTTCAATCGCACATGAAGGTTGAGAATGTTTTATTCTCATATCATAAAAATTAGAATGTTGTGTGATAAAGACCAAATTATCCTCAATTTTATTTTAAAAAATAAAATAATAATAATAATAATAATAATAATACAATTAAACTTGTTAAGAATATATAGATAATTATCATATATATTACTAGGAATATGTATTATCAACTAAACATGTTTATAATTTATTATTGATAATTCTCACAGTATATGTATTTATACAGTATGATATACCGTAAACGTAGCTTGTAGCGTAGCCGTAGCTCTGAGTTGTACATGAGTTAGTTAGGAAGTTAGCAAGTTGGTTAGGAGGTTAATTATTAGTTAGGAAGTTACTTTACCAAGCTAAGATAATCACCATGTATATAAGACATTATCTCAATAGTGAAGCTCAAATTGTGCATTTTAGTCATAGAGATTCATGAGTTTTTCATTTCTTGATATGGGATCAGCAACAATTTTGCTTCCGCAATCCATTTTATTTGCGCCTCTTCATCATGCAAATCTTGGATTCTTAGGATTGCAACTCAATTCCTGAGTTTCTTTGAGATTTCAACCGGTGAAAAGAGGGATTGCGTCATGGGATTTCGTTACCTTGGGCCAATTTTCTCAAGGTTTCTTGAAATTCCACCGGCGAATCTGCAGAATCTCACTCAAATTTCTTCCCAATTTCTCCATTCTTCAATTTCTTTCACGAGCTCGCTTCGGTTTCAGCAATGGCAGATGCGGCTCTGAATCACAACATGCACAATCCATTTCATCAGGTCAATCCGTCACAACATGCACAAGGCTTCACCCAAGGAAGCCTCATGAGGATCACTGATCTTCAAGAAGACATGTATTCTGTTAAACAAGATGATTCTTCTGGTACTAGTTATTATTCTCGTTTAACTAGTATTGGAGTGAATTAGAGAACCTAAGACCAATCAATTTTTTTTATCTATGGCTTGCAATATAATTGCAAGAGTTATCGTGAACAAGATCATATCATGAGATTCCTCAAGGGTCTCAATGATCAATACTCTAGAGTTTGATCCCAAATTCTTCTCATGGATCCCCTATCTTCTATAATCAAGGTTTTCAGCTCCATTGTACAACAAGAAAGACAATTTGCTAATAAAAGCAAAGAATAATCGAAAGTTGTTGCAATTGTGCAGAACTCTTCTTACAAAAGCTATAATCACCAAAAGAAGTTTATCATAGGAAAGCCACCAAAGACTCAAAAAGGAGATTCTAATGAGTCTAGCACTTTTTGTGATCATATTGGCACATAGTCAAGACACCCCTTACGTGGAGGCACTGTTTCCCTACGAACGAAAAATGAAAAAGAAAAATAAATAAAAATAGTTGGAGCGAAAAGTCTTACAAAAGTGTGACTTCTCAAGTTCTAGAATAAATTAACAAGTAAAAACACTCACAGGAAGCCTCTATATATAGGGAAAAAAGGAGACCCCCTTCTATAACGTTAATCGATGTGGGACTAATTTCTCGATGTGTTGTAGGGGTCCCTGGGCGCTACAGTGCGCCCACGTTGAGCCGCTGCAGCGAGCCTAGGGTGCTACAACGTGCTTCTTTTCCTGTCGTGCATCTCGGGCGAGATGCATATGTCTTGCACGAGACATGCCCTATTTTTTTCTAGGTCATCACAGATCGTCAAATTTATTGGCAGATAATAATTGCCAATATATTTTGGCACGATTTGATGCCAACACATTACCGGTAGATATATCCTTCAATAAATATTGAATTATATATTAGTGCGATGACAATAATATCGGAGGATATATCCGTCGATAATATTGTTTGTAATAAATTTATGGTTTAGTTTTAGAATTTAGGGTTATTAAATTTATGATTTATATTATTTCTTAGTAAACAATCATGACATTAACAAGGCACCGAAATTGTAATTACGATGTATCTAATAGATTATGAGGTCCACATTTGGATGAAAACAAAATATTAGTTAGGCATGCATGTTTATTCCATGATTAACTATTAATAATCATACAATTAATTGCTGAAAATGGTTGACATCGAGGGAGAAATTGATTTTTGCAAGTTATAGCTAGCTAATTATATATAATTAAGGCATATATATCAAAGTGACATAGTCATCTTAATTTTGTTCTGAACAGAGGTATAAGGGTTCACTTGTTGGTTATAAGTGTTATTAATGATGTATATATATTCATCTATGTCGAGAATGAAGAGCAATGAATGATAGAACTAGTGTGAACGATTTGTGAGACCTTGTAAATGAATGTAATTAATTTTGGATTAATACAACTTCAATTGTTTAAGGTGGATTGATTTTGGATATACAACTTCAGTTGTTTAAGGTCGATTAATACAACTTCAGTAATTGATTTTGGATATTTAGAATGAAATTTGGATACATTGTAGAAAAGTTAACATAAATGTTAAGATGGGATTATCAATTAAATTTAATTAGAATACATTGACAGTGTAAAGGAGTTTTACATTGTCATCCAATCATATATCGACACATTAATAAATATAGTTGACTATCACATCCATTATTTGAAAGGTCATCCAAATAAAATAAATTAATTAGATGATTATGTAGAGATTTTTTTACACTGTCAGTGCATCAAAATTAAACTCTTATCACTTTTAATTAGGATTTTATTTATAATTAATTTAACAGTCAATAATTGCATTTGAAAAAAAAAATGAAGAAAGAAATTATAGTAAAATGATATACAAAGATACAAAATTAAAAAAAAATTGAAGAAAGAAATTGTAGAATTTTTTACTCTTTTGCCCTTACTGTTTAAACTATTTACCAAATTACCCTCGTTTCCAAATTATTTTCCAAACTACCACGGTTTGGGCTGATGTGGAATCCGCGCCACGCGTGGCATGCCACGCAGGATTCGCCAACACGGCACGCGATTTCCCCCTAGATTCGCCTAGAGTAATGGCAAATTTAGTGCAACCCAAAAACCTTAATTTCACTAAAATCGCCAACAAGGTTGGCGAATTCAACATGAATTCGTCTCCCTTGTTGGCGAATTCAAGCCACGTTGCCTATTTATTAACCCTTCTCTCCCCATTTCACACCACTCCTCTCATTTTCTCAAAAATCACTTATCTCTCTAGAAATTTTATCTCTCTAGAACTCCAGAGCTCCTGCATTCTTGTTGTTGTGTCAGTGTTGTAAGTTTTAATTTACGAAACATTATTAGTTCTATTAGTTCATATAATAATTATTTGAAATTGAGTATGAAATTGAGTTTGCTGAGAAATTTATAGTTAATTATTGCATAGAGCTGTTTGTGTATTGTATGTTATCTGTATTAGTGACAATTTATGATACATTGGTGCATTGTGTAATATAATTTGTATGTTGTTGCTGTTGTATAGATTATTGTTGTTGTGTGTATATGTTGTTGTTGTATGATGTACAAATTTATCGAATAGACAAATTATTGTTGACGTATACCCTATCTATTGTAAACCCTAAATCCTAACACAGCCTAAACCCTAAAATCATATACCCTAAACCCAAAACCCTAGCCCTAACCTTAAATACTAAACCCTAACCCTACACGCAAAACCCTAAACACTAAATACTAAACCCTAACCCTAATACATCCTAAACCCTAGATATTAAAACACTGAACCCTCAACCCTAAAACCCTAATCCTAAACACTAAACCGTAAACTCTAAACCATAACCCTAGACATTGAAACCGTAAACCCTAAAACCCAAATCCCAAAACCCTATTCCTAATTAGAAATTGAAATACCAAATTATTTTCGTATCAAATTGAGACTACATACTTAAAAAATCCTAAATAGAATTTTCATAAATAAGATAAAATAAAAGCTTTATAAAGAAAGACAAAAAAAACCCTGAAGATTCTAATATATTAATTAATTGTTTCCGTTTGTGATAGGAGTTATATTAAATCAAATAAATTATATGTATAAAGAATATTTCTAATTATGACACAAGTGATGTTTATAGAATATTCCATAAATATGATCATTATTAATTTTATTTAATACCAATATAAGGTACTAAAAGTTCCTAAATAAAATTAAATATTTCAGAAAGAACAGTAACATAACCATAATTCTGAAATTTATAAAAAGAAAGGAAAGCTAATATATTATTAAATAAATCACCACTAATAAAAAGATCAATATTTCAATCAGGGTACCAAAGAAAACAAATGCAGACCAAGCCAGAGCAATCCCTAAATGGATTGCCTAGTTTAGTTCTACACTTTAGCAGTAATCATCCTTGGCTACACATGCTTGACAATGTGCTATTTAGTATCAACATCAATCATGATGTTGTGAAGCAAAAGGGCAAAATAGACATTGTGGCAGAGGATCTAAAGGAAGCGAAGAATCTAGTAGAGCACCAAAATGAGCTGGACCTCTCCAACGGCCTAGGACACAGGACACATGGCAACCTATCAAGAGGAAAAGAGTTCTCTAAAGTGAAATCTCACTTTAAAGTTTCACTTTAGAAAGTAAAGTAAAATATCTTATCATTACATCATTAAAGTGAGAATGAATTTCACTTTTAATTTAATAATTTAATAGTGAGATCTTTCACTTTATCCTTTAAAATAAGAAATCTTACTTTAAAGGATCCAAATCTCTATCTAGATGGCACGGATCTAAGAAGGAGCTCCAAAATGAGAGTAACAAGGGAACAATAAGGTGGCTAAGCTCAAGGAATAATGCAGGGGATTGGTATATTCATAATTCTCGTCTCTAAATTTTCTCTCTGGATTTTCTCACCTCCCTTGCTCACTACTAATGAATCCAATTCCTTAATTGCTATTTGATTTCACTTTGTACTTGAGCTATATTTTCAATGCACTTGATATTTCCTTCTGTTTTCTGTACTGAACTGAGTTGTTCGAGGTGATAACTCCACTCTAGAAACCTTACTCAAGCAATAGTAGATTTTACTATTACACATGGACACACCTGAGTAAGATAAGTAAGCTGCAACTAAAAAAAACCCAAAAAAAAAAAAAATCAAGTACGCACAGAAAGAAACGTTCAAAGAATATCTGGAAATGAAAAAAAAAAAAAAGGCATAATAGATTAGAAACATCTTGCGTCTCATCCTTTGGTGAAAGTGAATTCTTGGGCGTCCACCAAGAATTAGTTGTACAAATAGCATTCTTTGTAACAATAAAAGGTAAACATAGATATGAGTCTTATCCCGCAAGCAGAGAATCTGTTTTCAAGATTTAAGCTCATGACCTCTAGAAATTGTTACTGCAACCTACCTTAATGTTGTGCCGAACTCAATCGTTGTGTAAAAAAAAAAAAAAAGCCTTGATCAATAACAATAGAAGTGTGAACATATTGTTAATATCCCAATTTAAATTTTACTGAGTAAACCACCAAATTCGTCCCCTAGGTTAGCAATATTCATCAAGTTTGTTCTCAAACTATGAAAAATATCAAATTCGCTCCCAAAGTTGTCAAAAGTCAATCAAATTAGTCTAGAGTCTAATTTGATCAACTTTCAATAACGTTTGGAACGAATTTGATATTTTTCATAACTTAAAAACAAACTTGACGGACGTTGCCAACGTTCGGAACGAATTTGATGATTTACTCAGTTTTTACTATATCCTATCGAACTCATTCTATACCCTAAACTTGTGAATGTACAGTAGGCATTCTGCTTCCAAATATTGCAGGGCCTCAATCACACCAGAATCTGAGACCTGGCGGCGCCACGGGAGCATTTTCTCCGGCCACTCTTGTTAAGCGCACAAACGCATATCTCAAGCAGCTCATAATCCTCCTCCCAGAATAACATGGATGCCATTTCAGGCTTCTTCAAAAGCATCTTTGATGTAAGGAACCCAGCTATAGTCCATGTTTGATATAGCCGGGACTGTTTTCCAATGAATTTTCCAGCACGGGTATCATAGTATTCAGGCCAAGAATCAACCGGCAGCCTTTTCTCGGCCAAAGCGACAGCCTTCTCAGCTAGTTCAATTCTCCCCATTTTGATGCATGCCAGCGTGAACTGAAGATGATGAATAAGGAAATGCCTCAGAACTTAAAGCAGTTCGCAAATTATGGAAGGTCCCAAACAATATTATTTAACAATAAAAGAAAATAGAGGTAACAAGTTCAATAATTAAATCATTCTCTTTCACAATTAACAATCCAAGAAGATCTCTCTCTCTCTCTCCCGCATGTTTTCATACCTAAAATATATGTTTTTAGCATATGACAAACATTTTTCATGATTAATGGTACACCTAGTGCTAGTATAGTAACAACTTAATTTGAGGAAACATTTATTTTTTTTTTTCAAAAAAAAAAAAACGAAAAAAAAACTACCTTTATCCATTTGTTAGAGCCACGACAATTAATGGTTCAATAACAGAGAACAAACTACTAAGACACAAGACAAAATGGATATCAACACGTTCGAACTTTCCTCAAAATAAGTTACCTGCCACAAAAGAGTTGGCCAAGATCCACCATTGTGATATGACCAAGGGCTGCGCAAAGTTAAGCAAGTTTTTTCAGTTAAGATATACACCACAGAAACAATTCTGACTATGGCGGCTTATAGCTTGCACCTTGTATCTTCAAGAGAATGATGCACCAACTTAAAAATGGACTACCATAGTCTACAAGGACCTTATTGTAATTGAACCCGACCCATCTTCTCCTCCTTTCCCTCTCTTTCCCCTTACCTTCTCATTTTTTCCTCCTCTCCCATGGTGGCAGCAGCAGCATCCCCACAGCCACCACACCTGCCTCGTCCCTAAGCCACCACACTGTCACTGCATGGGAGATGGGAGAGGAGATGTATGGGGTGAGGGTAAAATTGAGATATATTTAGTCACATTTTTAAAATGTACTTAGCCAGATTTTAAAAGTGCAATTAAAAGTAAATGTTCCACTCTTGTCTATTAGGTGCATCATTCTCTTTAAGTTACTTGGTGCAACTTAGACAAAACCTTCTGACTACAAAGACAACAACTGGACAATATAAATCCATCAAAAGTACTATGTAATCTATATTAACTAAAATGCAGAGTTGTTTTTACACCATTGGTTTTGGAAGGAATTTTCCCGCCTAAACTATTTCCACTAAATTCTACCAAATCGTTTTTAATTCAAATTTAAAATTTCACTAAACTTACTCTATTTGACATCACTAAATCTTTCCTAATTTAAAATTAGCATTCTCTTACTTTTAACATTTAAAAATATAAAAAAAATTAAATAATTTATATAAAAAAAATAAGATCAACAAATTTAAAATAATTTTTGTGCATAGCACAGGTACTAAACTAGTGAAAAGAAAATCGAAGTAATATGCAGATATCAGAAATGAAAATTACAAAAAGCTTACGTGTTCTTCGGGTCACTGCCAGTAATTATGCGCCACTCCTCATTATCCAACGCCGGATAACATATCTTAAGCGGCATATGACTCACGAGATCATCCCACTTTGCTTCTATCAGGTTTAAAATAGCATTGTTCTGTCTTGGGGTACCCAAAGACGAAACAATAGACCAAAGATTTCCGAGCGTGAAAAACCTGAAATCCATGTGAGCTGGCTGCAGATTCCCAATCAGATACCCACCTTCCTCTGGAATCCAATCCATTAGCCACAAAGGAATTTGCTCCGGATAGATGTTGAACTTGTTGGTGGCGTCCATGGAGTACTCTTCTGTTTTGTACCTGTATATTTCATTAATCTTTCTCATATCCACCCAATAATATTCTCTAATATGGAATGACAATGCACTGAGTCTGTTGTTAATGGCTCTAAGCAGATGGTTGGTTCCACCGTTTGAAACAACCATCTCACGGGAGCAGCGAAGAGCAGAGTAAAATAATGCCTGCAAATTAGAACTTACCACAAATAAGAAAAACCAAACTGAGATAATAAGTGAAACAACAGATGTAAAAATCAGAAACTACATCATCTGAATCAAAAGTTTCATCTTATGTTTAGCAAAGATACAATTATGTCACTTCTAGCACATATACATGAACATAAACCTTAAACATAAACAGGAGCACATATATACCTATAGACTTGGGCAATTGCAACAGATTAAAATAGAGCACCATTCAAGTTTAAGCAAAACAGCATAATTTCCAAATCCATATAGCACCTAATATAAAACACAGAAGAATGAAAAACATAGCTTAGTTACGCTCACTTGGATCTCAAGGGGGTGGCCATGAATCCCCATCCGCCTGTCTATCATGCAAGACCCATCAGTGACTAGCAGAGAAGGAAACATATCAAACCCATCGGTCAAACACAAGTTAAGTATCATTTTTAAGCCCGTCTGAACATCCGCCCTTTCTTGCAAGCTGTAGTCACCGGTGAGCTTCCCATAAGCCCACAACAAGATGATCCACCACAATCCTATAGGAGAAACAAAATAGATGTTAGATATTGGGGAGGAAAGTCATTTTGTAATGTCCTCCTGAGAATACCAATTGTTTATAACACACAAGAAATTCCAAATAACATTCTTGTTTTTTAAAGCCACTGCAAATATGCAAATATACTAATTATTACTAACCTGAATCTACGGGAGCAACACGACCAATGGCCGACTCCCCAAAATCAGGATCTAAAACTTCTTCACGATTATCTCCTTCAAGAGCTACGGTTCTAACTTTGAAACTAGCAGGCATCAACCCCTGCCCTGGACTGTAGCAATCTACTGTTTTCTCCCAACTCTTTTAATCAAACATGGAGGGGAAAAATGTCGAATATTAATTATGAATATAAAACAAAATCTTAAAAACTCCTGTGATCTTTGTCATCATAAATACACTTTCCCATGGGACAGTTAAAAACAGAGAGAACATCAGTTACTTAACTCCATCACAGGCATTTAATTGTTGGATTTGCCATTAATCATCACTATCTACTGCAATGGACACGGACTTAACTCTTGATTAAATAGCTGGGATGACAGCATGAGAATGGATTCCAATTCCACGGATGGCCAGCCATTCACTCAGCAAGGACTCGACTCACCGGAACAAAAAGAAAAAGCGCATGATTGGAATTCATTAGGTGGCTCCTAAAATACAAGTGCTGAAACCTACCTGCAATTGCAAGGTGTGAAGGAGAAAGTTGTTGACAATTTCTCTCTCTCCCCTAAGCAAGAAAGCAAGAGCCGAAGGGATGAAATCCCGAATGAACACCTGGTCGTAATTCAAGGGCACCTTGTCACCAGGATCATTTGCAGCCACAGTCCCTACAGGATTCCCACAATAGGTCACAACCGCACCCTCCAATAACCTCCACGCTTCCTTCTCAACATTCGTTTCCCCAATTGCGGGTTTTTCCAGAGCCACGTTCACAGCACCGTCTGAATTCTCTCCGGCAGCACCGTCTTCAGGACCAGAAACTCTCTCCTCCGCCACAAGTGGCTTCACATCCATTGCAGGGTGAATCCTCTCGAAGTTGCCGTTGTCACTCACGCGGGTCTCGACGGTCGTTGAGAAATTTCGAACTCCGAAAGCAGCTCCGGCAAAATGCCTTGAATTTACCCCCGGAAAGGGTGAAGCTGAAAATTTACGGGCGCCAACCATGACGCGCGGAAGCTCCCATATTCGATTGCTGTGGCATTTTGTAGTTGGGGAACGATTTGCAGAAGAATACGAGTTCTTAGAAGCCATGAGAATCCTACGAGAGGATTTCATGGAACGATTGCGGAGGATGGCAATTGCGTTCATGGCGAAAGCAAAGTATAGTTGCAATCTCCGAGGGACGAGACAAATGGAGACGTGCGGAAGTGGTTAATATGGTTCGAGTGAATGAATGAGTGGTGGCATAGGGTTATGTGACTTGTGACGTTGTGAGGATAAAATCACAAGAATTTCGTTGACCAAGAAAAGGTGGATAAGGGTGGCGTAATTCAAATCTTGGGAAAGAAGAGAAAAGGAAGGAGAATAGTGAATGGTGTTTCATAGGTGGGCGGTGTTGCTGCTGCCTGGCCGCCGGGGATGAGAAGATGTGCTGCATTGGAAACCACATAATCTGCTCTCTCTCTCTCTCTATTATTTTTATTTTTTAGTTTTTATTTTTTTACTACGAGATATTCGTTGTTGGTGTTAATAAGAGTAAAAGGGATGTTGCAAATATTTTTTTTTTTAAGTTGCCTATCATTTGGACCAACTCTTGTTGTTGATGTTGCAAATATTGAGTCAATTTAATGATAACAAAATCTCTCACATTAATTTAGCTTTTAATACTTTAAAATTTGACATTAAATTAGTTAATGTAATTTATATTTAAAAAATATATAATTAAAAAAAATTAAGAAAATAAAAAAATCTATTTAAACCCGCTCTTTTTCTCTTCTTTTCCAACCCTCTCTCTCTTCCCTTTTTTTTCTTCCGTCACCGGCTCCCCCCCCCCCC
>QANU01062480.1:313730-369961 GCA_003254905.1 Nissolia schottii
TATATATATATATATATATATATATATATATATATATATTAATTTAGTCGAATTTAATTTTGATGACAATTATTGTTAGAGTTTAATTATTATGCATTGACAATGTAAACTTTTTTTTTATATTGTCATCCAATCAAATTATTATATGATTTTTTTTAAGTAGTAATGAGAAAGTTAATCAATTTTACTTATATAACAAGATTTAGTTAGATGACAATATAAAACACTTTACAATGTTAAAGAATAGACATTAAATTTTATACTATTACAACATTACATATTAAGATTGTTAGATAATAAATAGAGGCATTTATGCCTAAAAAAGCAACATACAAAAACTTAAACAATAATAATAATGAAGAGTAAATTATCTAAATGGAAAAAGATTACAAACCCACATTGGAGTATTTGTTGAACGTTAGCGTTTTTTTTTTAAATCTCAATTCCACCTTTTGCTTCGTAATAGTATTTTGGTTTGATCAGTTTGATGAAGCACCACGTTTTCCTATAATGCAGCAGAATATCCACACGCTTCTTCACATAATCCTTGCTAGTTAGATACTCAACGGGTCTTTTAGTTTGTCTTATATAATAAGCCACATCAGATGTATTAGACAATGACGTTAAGATCACAGTATATACACTTCGGTTGCTTTTGTTCCTTTTAAGTTAAACATTGTGAAATCTTGGTAATTGTCAATATCCTAAACATTCAGATACACCTATTGAATCCTAAGTGATACCGCAAGAATAAATCCTTAAAAATAGTCTCATAACTCAGGTGAGGTAATTTTACATGTTTGTTTATGTGACAAGTTTTTTGAAAGCAGGTTATCAAGAGCTAAGACAACTCTACAAAAAGATCTTGATAAGGAAATGAATTTCATTAGTATCTCATTTTATTATTATAATTATTATTTAATTGTAGATTATTTATGTAATTTCTGATTATATTTTTACAACAAACATTAGTCGCAGTCTATGCAAATAAGTATTTTTGAACTCCAACGGAAAATAAATCAAGAAAAACATGATTTACACTGTAATTTGATTCTCTGTCTCACGCAATTTCATGTAAAAGGTACAAAATTTTGCATCTGCTGTATCAGTAACTGTGCAAGTTCAGTAGGCACTGTGAGTCCGATTCGATGCTAGCCGAAATAATAATCATCATGTACAAACCTCCAAAGCATCTCAAAACTTCCAATAATGCACCGGTCAGCTTGCATTTCCATATTTGATAATCAGACAACACTGAATGCCGACTGTAAGGTAGACGAGAACCGATTGGCGATTGTTTGAGAAGCAAATTGTTGAAACTGCTTCTTGGCATCTGACAGACAAACAAGCAATTTTAGACATGGCAAGTTTTGTGAATAGCCTTCACACTTATCTAGTTCGGCAAAAAAGGATAAGGACCTGTTTGGATTGGTTTAAAAAAAAGTACTTATCTTAGTTATATTTTGAAATATAGCTTTTTAAAAAAGGTTTAGTTTACAATTACAAGGTGGCCTTCCATTTTTTTTTTAGTAGAACCTTCCAAACTTAAAAAAAAAAAGTGGTATTTTACATTGTTTTTAAAAAAGTACTTTTTTAAATTGTATTTTAACACTTGTTATTTTTTTAAAAAGTGCTTCTTTTAACGGTCAATCCAAAAGGGCCAAAAGTGCATTGGAATCTGTGTTTTGCTTTGCGATCCATAAAGAAAGAATGATAAAAATGGTGTGATAAAAATGTAGAGATAACATGTTCAAAGACATAATGGAAAATTCGTTGGGGCGGCAAAAAGAAATACTTCTTGTTGAGGTACCAAGGGACAAGGCGGGAGCAATGTTTGAGTAAAATCACTAGTCTCAAGAAGTGAAGTGAAACTAAAGCTCAGAGAAACTCCTAGTGAATGCATGTTGCACATACTCACAGCAAACAAGACACGCATTCATGGGAAGCAGGAGCAATTAGACCAGATGGATTGCAGAAAAGTATTGATGCAACAATAAAAATAAGAAGACCCAAGGCGCCCAATTCAAAAAAAAAAAAATTGGGTCCACTACAAAATAATGTTGCTTGTAACTTAACCATTCTCAGTACAACTATTTACACCATCATGAAAGCGATATATGGACAGAGGGCATACTAATGGTTTTGTAGAAGACTCATATTCACTCAATTAACAAAGCATCAATAATTGCAGAACCCTACGTCTTACATAAACAATATATTAGCATCCAAAGCATCTTTGAATCAAATATCATAACCCAACCTTAAGAACTTATGACTCTGATTAAATGAGTCACGTTGACATCTGATAGAGTCCATCTCCACCCAGGAATAACAAATATGTAAACAATGACTTCAGAGCATGAGTTATTCAGTATCCTCATATGTCAACAACTTTACAAGAAACAGGCAAAATGCAGCAAATTACAGCTTGCATCTTGCAGAATGAGAAACAGGTGCTACACGATAAGTTGCTGTAACTTAAAGATGACAAATTACTTTTATGCCATAAACAAAGAAAACTCTAGGAGAAAGGGTGACTATTTCTCAAAAACATGCATAAATCCACCTACCTTAACCAATAGTTTTTGCTGTACTAACAGACACAAAAGGATGGGAAAGCAGGATGTCAAGAAATTAAGTCATTAGAACTAGAGAAAATGTAGGAGCAGAGCACATATACCACGGATAATTGGAGATAAAAGCCAAGAATGATCTAAAGATTCTGTTTACTCAACAAATGCAAGAAGCTGAAGGTAATTTTAAGAACATCTTTAATAAACTTGCGCACCTTTTTTGCATTTGGTAAAACCAACAATATTTGCAATGCTTAGAGTCAAACAAACTCCTACAACAAGGAGATAATCAGCTTGAAGCCTTATGAGTGAGAATATTGCCAGCACGATCCATGCAGCTGCCTATAGAACAATACAGATGAATCATTGGTTATGCAGACTACCAGAGAACATTAGGAAGCTTAGTGCTTTTTTATTTTATTTTTTTTGGGGGGGGGGGGTTGTTTGTGATAACTACACGTCATGCAGTGGGAAAACCCTTCTATGTTAATTTATAGAGAGTTATTCTCCCTCCAGATCTAAAACTTACGAGAATTGGTCACCCTGTTTTGGAAATTACTCCCTATTTACTACTAAGAAAACACATTCACCGTCTCAATTTTATATACATTGTTCCCTTTATTGAGTTCTCCCACAAATTACATTTAACAATGTAAGGGCATAAGAATAAACCAGAATGTCATTGCATTGTTGTAACCAATCCAGATTCTCTTACCGTAAGGTAAAGGGTCCACCAGAAAAGCCATGAATCTTTCTTGTTCATCCGAGCCAATGACTGTAGGAAAAGAAATCAAAATATGTAAGATACAATTGTCTATAAAGCATTTAAAGCCCAACCTTATGTTATTTTGTACTTAATAGAGATTTTGATCTTAAAATAAGATTACACCCCTGCAACCAATCAAAACAAGGAATACCTACCTCTTGATCGAGACACTCAAATTTCCAAACACTCTCACCCAGATCATTGATTTCATTCCACCAACGCAAACCAACCAAAATCCGCCCACTCACGTTCTTGACTACCCAGAAATCAAGGGCGGCAAGAAGGACAGTCACCACAAAAATGATGACAAAATTATCAATAAAGAGGGCCGAGAGAATGTAAAATGCCAAAGCTCCAGCCTGCCAGATACAAAATAATTATAATGCTAATTATTATTATAATTATAATTTTTATTATTATTGTTGTTGTTGTTGTTGTTGACACTATATTGATAATTTTAAGAAATAAACATGGTTTACATAGAAAGATATCCTAGAAGCACAATTTGATAAACCAAACCTTGAAGAGAACATGAAAGAAGCAAGTCTTTGGATTGGCGTAGTTTTCAGTTACAGGCTGCACATGGAGGAAACCTTAATTAGTTATCTAAATCTAAAAAGAATCAATTGGCCAAAACCCTCCAAACATTCATTCTCTTCAACCCAGGATCAGCAGGCCAATTTTCTTCAATTTTTCCAATCACACTTTCAGTAACCAGAACAGTACGGCAAAGTCTAATTCATGTCCGAATTTAGACGCAGCAACAGAAAATGAAAAATTGAGCAGAAAATAAAAGGCACCGAATCATCAAAGCAAATTAAACCGTTCCAGTGCGTGCAGATACGCTACTTGATTCCATTTTCCCCAATATCAATGTAAAATCCGAATCTCCTTCAGTTTCTATAATCCTAATAACCAAAAGAGCGCGTGGATGGACGAAAATTGAAAGAAGCAACGTAGAGCAAACAGTGAGAAACCAGATCTAAGAATCAAGCGAAAAGCAAATCGTTCGAGGAACATGAGCTGTGGGGGAAATTTTATCTATGAACGCAGAAAACGTGAAAAGGAGGAGCTAAGTTGACTCACCTGATTGGGATCCATCGGTGAAGTTACAGTTTAGAGACGACGGAGCATAACAGATCTCACACACCGCAAGGAATTTTCGGACCAAGATGTTCTTCGTTTTTTCTTACTTCCCAGGCGTCCGATCTGAAATAATAAAATTGCGTTAAACCCTCCTTTTTTTTTTCTTTTTTTTTTTACGGCATTAACCCTTTTATTTTTTTTGTTTGGGTTACGACATTAACCCATTTTAGAGTGCGTTTCCATCCTTTATTTTTAAAAATGAAAAAAAAAAAAAGGTGCGTTGTTTTGAAAGAAAGAAAAAAAAAACCCTTTTTTTAAAATAAATAAATAAAAGAGTTCATTTATGAATTTCTTTTTGGGTAAAATACTTATGAATTGAGTGTGAATATAACTTTACAAATATTAAAAATAAATATGGATTTGGATTCTCTCTTTTAAAATTATCATGTCTAATCATGTTAAGAGAGAGAAAGAAAACAAAATAATGTTTGATAAGTATCTAAGAGAAAAAATATAAAGGAATAATAGAAATGTGTTTCTAACTCTTTCCGTTTTAGAGGTACATAAATTAGCTTAAAAATTATCTTTAAACGTGTTTCATATATTTTTCCATTTTTAATGTACAAAAATTTGTTAAAACATTTTTAAAAAAAAAATTAAGTTTATGTTTTTTCTTTTCCTCCAAACATATTAATGTTTGTCTCCGTATTTTATCTTAAATGATTACGAAATATTATTAAAATTAATATGATCCAATTAAAAAATATTTTTTTTTCTCCTAACTTGACCATTTCGAATATGGGAAAATCAATTCAAATATTTATATTTTAAAAATGCTTATCTAAAGACACTCCTATTCCTTAAGATTATACCGTGTGTGCTCTTGTGTAAAGATTTAAAACAAGGGTGTAGTTCTAGCTTGATATTGAACAGATTGTTAATCAATGTTTACTTAATTCATGCATTTCAATATTTATTCTTTTTTTTTAATGTTATTTATTCTATTTAATCATGTTCTAAATTTGAATAATAATAATAATAATAATAATAGTAGGAGGAAGAGGAAGAGGAGAATCCAAAACTTTGGATCCGAGACTCAACCCGTATATATGACAGATCAGTTGGGTCTGACCCGACTCAACCCGACCTACTGCATATGTGAGAAATTAATTTTTTAAATATGACTAGATGTCAAAGAGAGGAATCTCAAAATCAAACTGAATATTGTATCTGATTCAACACCAGTACAACAATTAAATAAGGTGTCCCAAGTCATAGCTACCTATTAAACTCTATTTGTCCCGTCTACCAGTGATGCATCAAACCTATGGCCTTTTCTGTCTTTTTGTCATCAGCTAAGGGCCTCTTTAAACCAAAAAAATGAGTGAAGGGATTATTGAGTTTTTAAAACTAGCTAACTTTTCATTATTTTATAAGACTCATAAGTCATATCTAATATCTAATCTAATCTAATATATCTAATATATATTATACTAAAAGTGATTTTTTTGTCCTACGTGTCATTTTGTGGTGATTTTGAATTATTTTATAAAATCATTTTTTTTGCATTTAATTTATTTTACACTCCTTTTTTATTTCCCTTTATTTATTCTTAATTCATATTTCCTTCCTATTTCTTCCTACTACATTCTTTGTATTTTTTTATATATACTTTTTTCTCATGGTGATTTCGGCGATTTGTCTTAATTTTTGTTAAAAATTATTTATTTTTTCTCTTCTTGCTTTCATTTAATTCACTTTCCCTTTTATTTTGGCTTCCTATTTCTTCCCATTTCTTCCTATTTCTTATTAATTCATCATGAATTTATTTATTTTTCTCATGGTCATGGTGATACTAGCCGGTTGTTATATATATATATATATATATATATATATATATATACACACATAACAATTCATTTAATGTTTCTTTTCTTTCTTTCATTTAATACATTTTTCCTTTTGATTTTCTTTTTTATTCCTTCCTATTTATTCTTAATTCATGTTTTATTTTTTTTTTCATGGTGATGGTGATTTCGGCAAATTATTTTTTTTATAAATCATTTTTTTTTGTGTCTTCCATTTAAAACACTTTTTCCTTTTGATTCCCCTTTTTCTTTCTTCCTAATTATTTCCTTTCTATTTCTTCTTAATTCATCATGAATTTATTTTTTTATTTTTTTTCCCATAGGAATGGTGATTTCAGCAGGTTGTGTTAAGTTTTTTTTTATTTTTTTTATAAAATGATTTAGTTTATTTTTCTTTTCTTTCATTTCATCCATTTTCCTTCCTATTTCTTCTAATTCTCTCCTATTTCTTCCTAATTCAATGGTGAGTTTATTTTTAATTTTTTTCCCTGCTGTAGATGGTGGTTTCGACAGTTTTTTTTTTCTATTTTTTATAAAATAATTTATTTTTTGTTTTCATTCTTTCATTTCATCCAATCTCCATTTTCATTCCTTTCCATTCCCAATATTTCTTCCGAATTGAAGGGTGACTTTACTTTTAATTTTGTTTTCCCTTGTTGTTGATGGTTATTTCGGCTTTATGGTGGAAATAGGAAGCTTCTGTCCACCTATTTATTTACCAATTTGCCATTATCAAACAACCTAATTGAATCAAGTTCCCTATAAATTGCTTCCCTCACTTTCCATCCTTTGTCCAGGACCACCTTAGGTATTGATCTCTGATTGATTTCATCCTCTTGCTTCGTATCTTACTTCGTTTGTGGTTAATTTTATTGCATTTTAGAGTTTCAGAATTTTTTTTGTGCCTTATGCTTTTTTTTGTTGTTGTTGTTGTTGTTTTCGTGTTAGGATTTGCAACATGCTCACTTCTTTCAATGAAAGGCCTGAAATTAAACAGATTGGTGAGAGTGATGGTGGCAAACCAAGTCCCAGCTGATCTTGAGTTGCCTCAGTTTGGGCATGATAATCCTAATGATACTTAATTTGTTTGATTTCATAGATTATTTTGAATTGTGTGATTTGGAATTTGTTTTAATTTGTTGACTACTTCTAACATGTCACTTGGTCATTGTGATTATTATGTGATGATAGATCAACCCTTTATTGATGAAAATTAATGGTTTTAATGATTTGGTGTTTATAGACCCGGATGATGTTTGTCCGTTGTTTTGGTTAGGATAAGGGATCTAATTTGGAGTTGGATGTGCATTTGTCTGTTAATGCTAGCTTGCATTGGTGATGTTGGTGATAACAATGCTCTAAAAACGGGGAGCTGCAATGATGTTGTATTAGAGCTTCAGGTTCCCACAATCTATACTTGCCAACGAGCATGCATGGAGATGGTATTTGTTTGCTACTTTGTCTAAGCTGTTTGTTTGTGCATTGGTTATATAATTGATAATGGAATTAATTATTTCTTTTGTTCCCTTTTTTTTCTAGTTACTTTTGTCGAGGTTCGTGGAGGAGGCGTTGCAGTTGCGGTTGGAGAAGGTGATGGTCGTGAATGCTGTTGGTGTGGTTTATGAAGTTGGGTTGAATTGGAGTAACAGAAGGCGTAAAGAGGTGTACTTGATGTGAGGCTGGATCAACTTTTGCAAAAATAATGGGGTGGTTGCTGCTGGCACATATTTACAACTGTGCATGAACATGAACTATCCGGAAGTGATGAGGATTGATATGATTCCTAAGTGATTTACTTCTTCATACAAGTTCTTGATTTGGTGGTTGTGTTGGTGATTTGTTTAGTGTGAATGTTTTGTGTTACTTGATGTATTTTACGTATTTTGGTTTTCTTATTTAATTAATTAAATTAAGCAAGATGTTGTTTTCTGTCTTTGAGTGTGTCCTTAAGTGCAATTACTGAATGCACGTAATAATGTAAATGGGGGAATATGCTTATGTAATGAAATATTGGTTGCATTTTCTCTTACTATTTATCTCATAATTATTTCAATATTTTTCCAGTTATTTATTTATTTTATCCTTTTTTTAGCTTTGTTATATTTTGCATGTCCTTGTTGGGGTAATGAATGATATGGTTGTTTGCAGTTGTGTGTTTCCTTGATTTGAGCATTTTTTTTTCTCTTTCGAGAACATTTTATTTTGATATTTGCAATAATATTTCATTGTTATATTTGCAGCATGTGATATTTGGATATCCATTCACAAATTTGCAACCACACTATTATTATTATTATTATTATTATTATTATTATTATTATTATAATCGATTAAGTTTAACTTACTTTTAAAATGTATTTTTTTAGGTACAAAATTATTCTAGTAACGATAGTAACTTGACGAGTTTGACATGGAGACCGATGAACAAAGTGATTAGTTGACCCAATTATTTTGTTAATGGATATAAGTTTCACATATCTAAATAAACAGCTACTCAAAATACAGACAATTGTGGTGTTTGTGTTAAAGGTAAATATTCTAATAATGATGAAACAAGCAATAATTGGTACAAAGTGCTTAAATTTTTTTTTTTGTATTAGAATATGCACACAATGACGACCCATCTAATCGCGTTGTCCTTTTTTTTGCTGTGATTGATACGACCCTTCCCCAAATGAAACACGAACTCACCCGGATTACAACGTTACTGAGATTAATCTTGCAAGGAGGTATATGCGGTATGATTCATTCATCGTTGTTGAAAGAGCCATAAACAAGTTTATTACACTAGGCGCTAGCTATCTAGGAGCTACTCAATCAAGCTAGAAAATTGTGATCAAAAGCAAACCAAGTGGTTGAATTGAGTTGGATGACATGCAATCAGTGGAGCAATCATCATATAATCAACTGTATCAAGTACTGGACCCAATCCCTGCAACAATAGTTGTTCAGACAACAAATACGAACACATTGTTAGCTACAAATGACGAACCAGAAATACTTTAACTTTCTAACCTCTATCAACATTCAACTGATGATGTCGTCAATGATGGGGAAGAAGAAGAAGATTTTGACGACCAGCTAAATTCTGAAAACGACGATGATAGTGTTTACCTTTCATCGCCACACTAAGTGTGATTTGTAATTATTTAAAATTTTAAATATTAAATTTATTTTGTTATTACTATTATTGTCTTATACAATTTGATTGCTTAATTTTTATTTAATATTTTAGTATTAATTATTAAATATAAATTTCTATATTTTTATAAATTATAAAAATTATTTATTAAATTAAATTGTATAATTTATTAAATTACATATTTATTAATATAATTATATAATTTATTATGTAAATAAATAATAAATAATAAATCTATTGACTGCTCTTTATTTGGCATACAATATTCTCAATGAAAAGCAAATAAGAACTATAATAAAAATTTAAAATATAATCAAATCAAATTAAACATAATAAATAATAAAGGAATTCAGAATATGATATCTCATACGGGATGTTTCCTAGTTGACGTCAGTCTTGGCTAAATGTATAGTCTTATTTTTTAGGGGCATTAATTTATATAAATAATATAACTCCTGTATCACATAGAGATATTTAAGTTCAATTAAAAGGAAAGAAAAAAATAAGGCATAGCTTTTGTCAAATTAAACTACATCACATTGTGCCAAAATTAAGCATAAAAAATGTACCATAATTAAACTACATCTCACAAAAAAAAAAAAACTACATATCACAACTTAAGGAAATAAAAGGGATTTTTTTTCAAAAAAAAAATTCCATTGAATGCTCTTTGTTTGGCATACAAGATTCTCAATGAAAGCAAATAAGAAATATATAATAAAAACACAACATATAAGAATCGGAACATCAAATTCACAAAATAATAAAGGTATCCGGAATAAAAGAGAATATTCTCATACGGGGATGTTTCCTAGTCGACCTCAGTCAATTTCTTTTGCCTAAATAGTAGACTAGTAGTAGTCTTATTTTTATGCATTCCCATGCATTTAAAGGATACTTAACTTTCAGCTCAAAGACACACGTCATCATTTCCCAATTGCTACAAAAGATAGTCGGTGAAGCCATAAAGCCCACCACTTTATCCTAAAGATCTTGTAGAACAATGTTAAATTTTCACTTCGTTATCCTGTTCCTAATGGAGCCCCTAATTGAATATTAGAACATCCCTTTGATTTTGAAAAAAAAAATACTTACTAAAAAAAAATATTTGCATGTTCATAAAAAGTTTAAGTAATTTATTACAGTCAAGATATATTTTTAAACTCTTTAAATACATACAAAAAATATTTATAAATTATTTAATAAAGTGATTTTCATGTTGATAATATATATCAAACTCATATTCTTTTGAGTTATAATCTATTTTCTTATCAGCTGTGCCTAAATAGTAGTCTAATAGTTTATGTGATTAAAAAATGCTAAAAAAAAAAAGAAAAATTGGTAATCAATAGTTGTAAATATTTATTATAAAATAAAGAGTAGATGTGCCCCCATGAACATTGAAAAATCCCTCTTTAATTTCGGATCAACTAACTAAACCAGAAAAACGTCCCACGAGCATAGGCCACGCCACCCGCAGTACCAGGAAGGCACCCTTTAGAGCCGCGTGGCACTCTCTCCAGATTTTGTGTGCATAAGTCGCACCAAAGCGAAAGGATAGCCTCGCATTACACACGCAAAGGATTTGATGGATCCCACTGGAAAGACTTGCTAGTAAAGTAGCACACCCCGTACACATGAATGCCACCTGTCTTGTGACATTCGACGTGCCTCAACGCCAGGGGAGTTTCAAGGGAACTTAATTACACGTTGGGACCGGTCGGTGGGGGTGATACTTGGGATGGGGCCATGGCAGTTAACCTGAAATTGGATATTCTTACACTTTTCATTTTGTCGTTTCTGTATCCTTTTTAATTAAGAGGTCGGTTTGAAATGTGTTCAATCGAGAGCTTAATTAGTGGGAGGTTGGATTTAGTTCAGTGTACAGAACGAGCGCGTTATACTATAAGGCTATCAGTATCAATATAATCAATCAACATCATTACCCGTTTATATTTTCCCTATCTTTAATTTCAGTCAAATTGACTCAACTTATCTAGAAAGTGAAAATACACAAACTAATAAAAGAGTTCTCTGGTGGATAATTAGTTAATGACACCGACTAAACTACTCAACGAGAAATAGAAAAACTTGGACCAAACTGACGTCGTATATCTTTTTCTTTTGTTGTGAGACAAAAAATATGCATGCTGATGCTGAGATTTTAACCCTAAGAAAACAGGATAAGATTTTTTTTTTATATAATTTGGTATTGATTATTGTATTTGATTATTGATTAGTATTGATTTTGTATTGGTTTCCACATTATCAAGACTTTATTATTCTAATTTTAAAATTTTAAAATAAACTTTTATTACTAATTTAAAAGATAAGACTTACCCATAACATATATAAATAATAATAAAAAATTAACAATAAAATATTATACATGATAATGTTATTATAAATGAAAATGTTATACAATAATTCAAGACGAGAGAATCCATTTATAGATTTTATCAAACTTAGTATTAGTACAACGGAACAGTAGTAAGACTTGAAACATTGAACGAGTGCTGAAAATCTGGAATTCTCCAATGTTACAGCCAAACCAAAAGGATAATGTAAACTAACTACTCCACCAATTAACTATCTTGCGGCATTGAATTAGAATTATTAATGAATTTAGAGAAAATAAAGTGTATCAGGGAGAATAAATGAAGCAATCAGTAATCAAACAGAGGCTGTTTCAGCGACATTACTCTTCGTTTTTAACCGGAGGATTATTTGCAAAGTGGGAAATGACAATAGTACCCTCCAATCTCCTATATAAACGACCCTCCTCGCTTCCCATCACAACACCAAAAGCAACATAGACCCTCATCGTCTATTGTGAACACTCTAATCTTCTGCCTTCTTCTTTTTACCTCTACTGCACCAAACACACCACATCATGGCCCCTTATCTTCCCACCGCCACCAAGGGGGACCGCGGTGACCGTGCCTTCGTGACCTTCCTCGCCGGTAACGGAGACTACGTGAAGGGCGTCGTTGGGCTGGCCAAGGGTCTGAGAAAGAGCAAGAGCAAGTACCCTCTGGTGGTTGCGGTGCTCCCTGATGTGCCCGAGGAGCACAGGAACATTCTCACCAATCAAGGCTGCATTGTCAGGGAGATTGACCCTGTTTACCCGCCCGAGAGCCAGACCCAGTTCTCACATGCCTATTACGTCATCAACTACTCCAAGCTCCGCATTTGGGAGGTACATGACTGCCTTTTTCTCTATCGATGCCCTTGATTTTTGCTTATTTGCACGGTGGTTTTCAATTCAATTTAATTTAATTAATTAATTAATTGTGACTGGTGGAATTTTGCAGTTTGTGGAGTATAGCAAGATGATTTACCTTGATGGCGACATTATGGTCTTTGAGAACATCGACCACCTCTTCGAGTTGCCTGACAACTACTTGTACGCCGTGAAGGACTGTTTCTGCGAGCCGAGCTGGAGGCACAGCCGCGCGTACCAGATCGGTTACTGCCAGCAGTGCCCTGACAAGGTTCGCTGGCCCAGTGACTTTGGGCCTAAGCCCCCTCTCTACTTCAACGCTGGCATGCTCGTTTACGAGCCTAATCTCGAGACGTACCGTGATCTCCTTGACACGTGCCAACTCACTGAGCCCACCCCCTTTGCTGAGCAGGTATTATAACTATATACCGTTGCTGGATTAGCAATCAATCGAAGGAAAACACTGACCTGAATTTGAATTTAACTTGTAGGACTTTCTGAACATGTACTTCAAGGACAAGTACAGGCCCATCCCAAATGTTTACAACCTTGTGCTGGCCATGCTTTGGCGCCACCCTGAGAACGTTGAGCTTGACAAGGTCAAAGTAGTCCACTACTGCGCATTTGTGAGTCTTCCAAAACTAAGAGCTCGACTCCCAAATTCCATTATCGTGCAATTTATTTGTTTGTTTGTTTGTTTGTTTGTTACTAAAATTATTTGAAATGGGATAAATTAATTAATTGATTGCAGGGGTCGAAGCCTTGGAGGTTCACTGGGAAGGAAGAGAACATGGACAGGGAAGACATCAAGATGCTTGTGAAGAAGTGGTGGGACGTGTATGAGGATGAGAGCTTGGATTACTGCAATTGCGTGGGTGTGGATAGGTTCAAGGGGGCCCTTTTGGAGGCTGGCGGTGAGACCAAGTTTATACCCGCCCCATCTGCCGCATAGTCCGCTTCTTTGCTTATCTTTTGGGAATGAATAAGTGCGTGTGACCGACCGTGTACATGTATTATATCTAGTCATATACATATACATTAGGAAGCCTTATATATTTACGAATTAGGAGGACCAATTTTATGTGTCCTAGGCTGTGGAACCTGACAATGTCCTGAACTTTGTAGAAATGGATATTTTTATATTTTTAGATTATGAGTTGCTATGTTGTATAATTTCTTGCTTTCATTCTCTTAATTTTTACGATAATCTGCATCGGAGATCTTGTTGGAGATTGTGAATGCCAAATCCGCCCTATCCGTTTCTACAATCCATTTAAATCTTTTTAGTGCCCACCTTGAAGGAAAACGTTAATTCTACTATCCATTTAAATAAATACCCAATCACTCGATTCAGATTTTCCCTCACATCTTCTCTTTCAATGATCATTAATTTCTATTAGTAACTCCTCTATCACGGAGAGATATTTATATAACTAAGTACAAAGTCAAAAAAAAAAAAAAAAACTCTTTTCAAATTAAACTAAATGTTCCAAAATTAAACTACATGTACAATCTAAGGAAATAAATGGAAACAATCAATTCATCTACATAAACTTTTAAATTCATCCTTAAGATTGACAGTCATTTATGAACTACTAACTTGGGATAATGATTGCTAAGTTTTGATGTAGGACATCCCTCTTGGACACTTACATGGCAAATGCTCTAGGAGGCGTCAAATTACTCCTTAATAAAAAAATAAGTCAAATTAGTATTTACCAACTAAGGTTGGAAAAGGACCGGAGCGGAGTAGAATTTGTCTTAAATAGGTCGGACCTTCTTCTATGTTATTTGATATGAGCCTACGCTTATTACCTGTTACAGATTTTTGTTTAGAATTTAGTTCGGCCTTATTAAAAGCGTAGTTGGCTTGAAAGCCTTATAGGCCTACTTGAAACAAAAAAAAAAATTAAAAGAAAAATGGAAAACTTAGATGTTGTTTGTCAATGAAGTTATACATACAGTGCATCTTGTTAATAAGAAATACGTGAATTTTTTTGACTTAGTTAACACTTAGATCAATTTCCTTCTTTTTTTTTAATGTGAAAAATTGTAGAAATAATTATAATTTGATTTTACGTTCGCTATTAAAAACTTCGTACTCATTAAATGATATATAACTATTGAAATATGTACATAAATTTAAGAATACTTATGCTCCTTTGACAAAACTCCCCAATTTTATTCTCTTTAATTTCATTTTCGGACAAATTTGTCCCTATTAATTTTTTCAGCCAACTTAGACTTTATCAAATTTTACCATCGGACACAGTCTCTTTGTCAGTAAACCTAACGGTGTTAGCCTATGTGAAAGATAACGGAGGGGACATGGCACCACGTCAACTCTCCCACGTATGACGTCGTTTTGTACTCAAGAATCGAACAATTTCATCCTTCGAAATTTAAATTTCAGGCAGTTTCATCCCTCTAAATTTTAATATCGAACAATGTCATCCTCCCGCATAACATGAAACGACATCGTTTCCTGAAGTCCCCAATTCATTAAAAAAATTCATCTTTTATCAAAAGCTAGAATCAAACTTAGAGCAACAAGATGAGGGACAAGCAGGTTTACCACTAGGTTATCAATGCTATTGTGTTATAATATTACAACCATTATATATATATATATATATATATTATACATGAATTATGTCACTAATAAATGACTTAAAAAATCTAACTTTCATGAAAATGAAGACATAAATAAAAATTTTAATAGTAAAAATAACTCTATTAGAATATCTTTAATAATAAAAAATATTTAGAAAAAGCCATGTACATTTTTTAATACATTAAGAAAAAATCATATGATTTTTTTTAACAAAATAAAAATTTAAAAAAAGGGGATTGCTCTGGTACCTTAGTCATAATATAGGGTACCAATACCCTGCCCTCAATTGTTACCTGTTAGGTGTATTGTAAGTTATTCTTATTTTAAATTTTAAAAAATAATTTTTTATAAAATTTATTAGCTAACCATTTGATGACACGTGGACATGGTATCAATACCTATTAAATTGGATGGGTATTGAAGGAGAAACCTTTAAGGAAGGGGATTGCTCCGGTACCTTAGTCATAATATGGGATACCAATACCCTGACCTCAATTGTTACATTAGGTGTATTGCAAGTTATTCTTATTTTAAAAACAAAATTTAAATCTATTAGCCAACCATTTGATGACACTGGACATGGTATCAATACTAGATGGGTCTTAAAGGAGAAACCTTTAAGGAAGGGGATTGCTCCGATACCTTGATCATAGCATAACAACATTGATAGCCTAGTGGTAAAGGTGCCCCAAATTTGATTTCATCTTTTGACAAAAGATGGAACTTTTTTAATTAATTGGGTAACAAAGTCGTTTTGAAGTCGTTTCGTGACATGTGGGAGAATAAAATTGTCTGAAATTACAATTTAGAATGAAGAAATTATCTAAAATTAAAATTTAGAGGGATAAAATTATTCAAGTTTTTCTTAAGTGCAAAATGATGTCATATGTTGGAGAGCTAACATGAAGCTTAACGAGCTACATCCCCTTCGTTATCCTCCACGTAGGCTGGCACCATTAGGGTTATCGATGACAGAGGGACTAGCGTGTTTGATGGTAGAATTTAATAAGGATTAAGTTGGTTGGAAACAATTAATAAGGATGAAATTAGCAAAAAAAAAAAAAGGATTAAAGAGGATGAAATTGGAGTTTTGTCTACTATTTGTTAAGATAAAAACGAGTCACATTAGATAAATAAATATTTATATAAAAATTTAAATACTATAATTTTTATGCAAATAAATTTAATTATCATTAACACATACATTGTAGGTGACATATAAATTCTTTTTAATGCTTCTACTGGCATCTCTTGAGATCCCCTTCTCCTTCATCCCATACATGAGACGCCCAAAAACTGACCACAGAATCTCTTGTGCCTTTGTAAGAAGTTGTAACTACTAACTAGCTTCATGTCATTTCATCTCTGCATACTGAGTCTTCTTCCCCTTTAACTAGCAACGTTATGGTTACTATTGGAAGGATTAATGGAGGATTGTAATTCCAAGTCATTCGTCTCAACCTCTTCTTCGTCCTTCATTGTATCTGTAACCACCATCTTGTCTTTGCTCTTTCCCCACAAAACAGAATAGAGACCCAAAACAATCAGGATAGACCCTATGGCACTGAAACAAATTAAAAATCTGGGATTAAAATCATATATACAAAAATGTTGGAACCATAATTTATCATTTAAATTAATTGTTATGCATTGTATGTGAGGCTTTTGAGGTAATGAGTGTAAGACATCATCACTTCTGTTATATGACAACACACAATTGAATGAAAGTTTAAAACTCTTTTATACTAAAAATGTATAACAATTAAACTCTCTTTCTTTGTTAAAAACGGAAAAATAACAAAAATATAAGTTATAGATGATTAAAGTAAGGTGCATATAATTAATTTCATACGTTCCAACGAATAATTTGTCATGAAGCACAGCCCAGCTGACAAGAGCAGTCACGATTAGCCCCAAAGGGGCGAATACGGAGACATAAAGAGGACCTTTCTGGTTAATGGTCCATGAAATGAGGCCATTCGCTAGCCCAGTGCATATTACACCCTGAAACCAACAATCAATTAATTAATTAATTAATATTATCGTAATTAATATCAAGAAAGGGATAAAACAAAAAACAGAGATATGGCACACGTGAACAAGCAATTGAAGAAACACATTAGCATATATACCGCATAAAGTGCAGAGGTGAGCCTCATAGTATTGTCTATTGACCAAGCCGTGACGGTGTGCTCAGAACACAAGGCAATGGCCACACACTGAATGCTTGCCAAGAAACACATGTAGAGACTGCTCGTATAAGGAGCTGGGAAGTTCTTGCTCATGTCCGCCTGAGATGGCAAAAAGGAAATACGTACATCTGACTTAATAATTTATAAGTGGCTGGCCAAACTTGCTGTCACGATCTACTTGAGATTCAGTTATTGTAGTTTCGATTAGTGAAAATAAATAAATAAATATTAGTAATGAAGGTCGCTTACTTGAACTATGAACCATATTGACCAGACAAGAGAACTGCCAATTAAGGCAAGAGGGCCAAGAAGCAAGTGTGTTCGAGTAGCAGAGGAGCTTGCCCCTTCCGTTTTGTCTGCGAATTTCCAGTGAATACTTGATTCGCGTAGGACAAGGGCGTTTCCATGGTAAAATGATAGAAGCAAGGCTCCACCAACACCAACAACTGTCCCTATCACCTTCGCTTGACCGGCTCTCGTCTTGATTCCCAGGCTTTCTTGTCTACCCACAAATTGAAATTTAGATTGCATCAATTACGTGCTATTTTGTGCTTTTGGCCAGCATTGTCTAGTGTATAATTTTAAGCCCCATGAATGCAAAGTGAAGTTATTAGGGGAATAAAAAGTTGGATTGTCTTCCTATCATTTTTGGGGAACGAATAACCAAAATATTTAGGTAACCCACTTGTGTTCAAATATAAAATTATTCAAGTAATCTTGCATCTTAAGCAGATGAGGGACGAGGTTTATGGTAGACTTGCGCATAGTCCATAATTCAAACCCAAAAAGCTTTTATATAAAATTAAGAGGAATGTTATGTTGACAAATAAAATACAATAATTTGTATAGACAATCACAAACGGCAAAACTCTAAATACCTTGTGTCGTATTTTTTTGTGAACGCATTTCTCTGAAATCAATATGGTTTATTGACAATTGGCTATTTACCTGCATAGGACTGCAAGGACAAAAGTGAAAGCTGGGAGCAAATTGTTGAGTGCGCTGGCAATTGTAGCGGTTGAATATTTTAGCCCCACGAAGTACAATATTTGATTTCCTGTAACTCTACTTTAAAAATAATCAAATGATTAATTAACTTTTTCTTTAAAGAAAACAACATTAATTTTGTGGAACAAAATAACTAAATAATTTTTCATTACAAAGCAGCTTTTAAAAATTAAAGTAATTTAGTGACATTATTAATTTCTAAATAAAGCACTTCTCCCTTTTCTCATCCATTCTGTATTTCATCATTACTTTCAGCTTATGCAGGTCCTCATTTCCTAACTTGAACACGTAAATCAAGCTAGCTAGCTAGCTTACCCGGTCAAGGAAGATATTAATATCTGCAACCCAATGCGTTTTGTCATCCGCGGTACCTTGTTCCTATATCGGAAAGGAAAGCAAAAGATAGAATTGCCTTCTTATTTAATTTTTTTTTAATTAACAGTACAATTAGGATAACAGAAGAAGACAGATAAATCAATGAGAAGTTCACATCCACTAAGCATTGTGTTTTGACTCAATATTGGAAAACTCTGTGAAATCTTTAGCATATGATCACTTTGGGTCCATTTTCCTACAATACTAAAAATGAGGTGCAGTGATGGATCTTCTTCATCTCTATCTCTATGGTTCATGCATTAGTTACTTGCAAATTGCAATTGCAAAGAATCCCTATTCCCAGCGCTTTGTGTGTAAAGTAGAAAGTTGCTGGTCTGTTACGTGACGTTGCAAGCATACGTGCATGACGCCATATGTACCCAAAAAAAGACAAAAAACAAAAAAAAGAGTATGCATGATGCCACCAGCACTTGTAACTTTGTGAATGTCCCATACAAATGTGTGTGAAAACTGGAAACGTAACGGGGTGCCCTCTGCCCTCACGGAAATACTTCGCATAGTAATTAAGAGATATTTAAAGAGGATTTGTTAAGAGAATAAATTATTTTTCTTTCATTAATTATAAAGCATATACTCCCGCTTTTAAATGACGGTCCATCTTTTGAAATTGTTTTTTTTTTTTATTTTATTGTCAAATTTTGAAATTTATATGGGATGTTAATCATTATTTTTTTTAAGTAAATCTCTATTAAACGAGAGCATTGGAAGAGAGAATAACTGGAAAGAGATTTTTCAATAATTTTCCTTAGTTTATGTGCATGTTTAAAATGGAAGATAACGGAAAGGAGTAAAATTAGTTAATTCTCCCCCGTGTAAACCTCATTTTTTTCAGAAAGAAATGTTACTTTTATTTATTATGCATTGGACAGCCTGTCAACTCAGTAACTATTCATCAGCATAATGTCTCATGTATAATAAATTCAAATAACCCATCTTTTAGAGCAAGAAAAAACAGCGTAGGACATTCACAAATGGTGTGTCGTAAATGCAAATCACCAAAATAATAATAATGAATTAGCCCATAAAGAAAAAAGAAAGAAAGAAGAAGAAGCGTGAATAGGTAAATCATATAACAAAATTTACAGCAGCACAAATTTTATATTTGCGTCTTGTTTGTCGAATTTGATTTAGTGCTTACGAACAATCACTGATGAAGAATAATATTTTAAAAGCTCATTCTTTACAACCTTTTATAAGTTGATATCGAACGTGATAATTATTAATGCAATATTATGCATGCACATAAACCAGACCACAAGAATATTAATAGAATGTTAATGAGGTGAATGCATAATCAATCATATACCATACCGTTCCAACCAATAAGCGAAGGGAGCAAGGGACAGAGTGGCAAAGATTTGGCGATAAGCAACGAGGACAAGAGGGCTCATCCCAGCTTGAATTGCTAGCTTTGAAGTAATGGTCATCCCAGAATAGCTCGATTGCACTAGAGCCATGGCCACGAATGGAATCACACCCCTCGCGGCCATTCTCTCTGCTCTGCCTTTGGTATTTGGGACAAAGCACAGAGTACTGAATTTAATGTTTTGTAGGATGGGACGATCGATGGATACAGGGCACAGAGATGTATGTTTATATATGCGTGAGAAATTTACATAACCTGTGGTCAAGAAAGTGCTCTTAACTTCTTTTTTGCCATGTGTTTCATGAATCGCAATTTGGGCCTCTCATTTTAGCGTCATTTTGTAGGCGAGTATACATTTAAATAATTTTAACTTATTGATGAGTGTGACATTCTCTCATCTGTTTACTCACGTTACATAGAGGTAGATGTAAATTTCATTTATAGTTCTCGAAAATTATTTTTCGAGAACTTTTCAGGCAATCCATCTAGAATATTAGTAATGCAATTTAAAATTCTATGCTTAATCGATCAATACTGACTTTTTTTTTTGTTAAAATGATTATTAAAATTTGTATTATTAAGGTAATTTACATTGCCATTAAAGTGACAATTTATATTACCTCCATATGAATTGTCACCTTAAAAGCAATGTAAATTTATCAAACAAGATAATATAAATTATCAGTTAAATTATTTAAGTATACCAAATACTCTAATATAACATTGCCAACCATCTTAAAAAATCACTTCAAATGAAAATACAACTTCAAAGGTTGTAGGAACTTTGAGCGATAATCTGAATTACCACAATCTTATTAGGCAAATTGCAAACGCCACTTAATATTTTCTCGTGTATATAAAAGGGGTATCAATTTGGCCATGAACTCTTTTTTAGGTATACACTCGGACAAAAGGAGAGTTGTGCATGAATTAAGAGTAAAAGAAATAATAAAATTTAACTAAAGTTTTTCAAATGCGTATGATACTATTCTTAAACACCACCATGAGTAACTTTTTTAGCTTGCTCATCAATGAAAACTTTAAAAAGGACAATAACATGGTCAAAAATAAATAATAATATGCATGTATGTTTCTATTGAAATATAAAGTCACTAACAGTTAAAGAACTTTAGAAAAATTTAGTCCTAAAAGAAGTGGTGAGGATTCTGAATTTAAAGAGTATAATGAAAAAGAAACATAAAGAGTATGATGAAATTATTGAAGAATTGAGTGGTTTTACTCTATCTTAAAAGTTAGTTCAAGGGAGAGGGTTGTCTTACACTTATATATAAAGACTATATAAACTCTATTTCTAAGCAATGTGAGATTCTAACACACCCCCTCATGTCCAAGAATGAACATTTGGATTATGAAATTTGCAGGAAATGATCATTTGTAAGTAGCCCAATAATGATCTTAGGATAAGTTTTGGAGAAGTTCTTGCTTGGACACAAGTCTAATACATCATTCTTTGATGCACACACAATAAAGGTGGTAAATTTGGGTCCCGCCACCTATGATGACCCTCAGACTCAGGTCACCGTCGGGGTGGTGCAGGGACTGTTGCAACAGTCTTGAGAGCTTTAGTGATCGGTGACCACTATAACTATTAAGTTGGTGGACACTTTTAGTCCCACATCACCTAATATGAGAAAAGGGGGTATTGACTCCCCTTATAAATATGTTTTTGCATCCTAGTAAAATAGTTACATTTAATTTTTCCACCAAGTGCTTTTGAAGGTCCTACCATGGGAGGACATTCGCCAAGTGTAGGGTCACGTTGTGATCTTGGGGACGCAGTACATCCACATTGGTTAAGTCCTTATGTTAAGGATTTTAAGTGGTGGTTAGTCCGGTGCCACTGTTGTAGCGCTTAAGGAATTTTGCAACGGTTAAGGAACGCTGCAGGGGTATAGGACCTCCGTAGTGGTAGCCAATAGTATAACTTCTTTTTTTTTACTCTTGATGAGTTGTTTCCCATGTCATCAACACTATGCAGCAGCCGTGCTCTGTGAGGGTATTCAAATATTCTCAATGTCCAATGTCCACCATTCTTTGCAAGGGTTTCCGGTGTTATCGTTCGAGTTTTGGTAATTCTAGGTGAGTGGATGATTCTCACAACATTATGTTCAACATTATATTTATTTTAAAAGGTTATGTATGATGATTTGAAAAACACGAAAACCATTTTAGAAATTACGTATGAGACAATTTGCAAAGATAAAGATTTGATTTAGAAATGACTTTTAAAAACATTCGTGAGTCTTTTTAGAAAATTATTTAGAAAATTAAAGGTTTTTTTTTCTTTTCATTGTGAACATGATTTGTTGAGCATGTATGAGTGTGTCACATGATCTATGTATTTGTGTTAATAGCTTCAACGTGTTAAGTTGATCATGATTAGGATTAAGAGCATGATATAGTAATACGGTTAGAAGACCTTAGAACACTAAGTTTAGTTAGATTAATTAAGGTATATAGTTAATTAGAACAGCATGAGCAGACTCAATGAGTAAATAGAGTTAGTTGTAATGTTGCTAAATCGATTAATTTTATTAATTGATACCACAATGAGTACTAATTAAGATTGCATGAAAGAAACTTGGCAATTAAAGTGATTTATTAGGAATTATTACGCCTACGATCCGGGGCGAGCATATGGGCCATGTTAGTTATAAACTTATAATATAAGAGTATGATTAATGATTGGTAGTAGTTAGTTCATGAGATATATGTTGTGTATGACATGACATAGTTATGATGTACAAGATATTTGTTATAAGTGTAATGTATGAGAAGTATGTTAAAACTTTATGTATGTCCATGTATGAGTATGTTAGATATTATGCATGATGATAGAGATAGAACTTAGATGTCCTTAAGTGAAACCACGGTTATTTGGAAGTGAGTCCCAATGAGATGCCCTTGTTGAGTACAGAGGTTAGATCAGGAGCGAGCCCTGATATAAAGGGAGTGAGTCCTATTAGCAACCAGTTCAAGAGTGAGTGTTGAATCATGAGAGTAAGTCCCAAATTTTGGCAAGTTGTCTAAGTGACACTGTGAGACCTAGCTAGTGTCGCGTTGGGAGTGAGTCCTAACAAAGCGAGGTCGAGGGTGAGCCTTACCTCCAGAGCCTTCAGCGGATAACGTGACAAACAATAGCCATGATTGAGCTTGTTGAGATTATCAGTATACTATGTGTTTGATGTTAATTGACGATTGTTGTTTTACATGAATGATTAATAAACAATTTTATGAAAAGTATCTATACTGTATTGGTAAGTATTAGCTAATGTATATTTGAGAATGTTACAATATTTTGAAAACGTCCCGTGCAAGTGTTGTGGGTGTGGTTCATTCATTGAGTCTTTCCCTGAAGTCTCACCCCTCATACCAATTTTACGTTTCTTTGAGTTGAAGCAACTTATGCCAGTTTCAAGTAGGTTATCACATTGCAATAAGGCTAGTTAGAGTTAGAGTGTTTCCTTTTATGTTGTATCCGATTCTATAGTGCTCTAGTTGAACACATGCTTGATCTTCAGACTTAATCGTGTAATTTTCATGTATAGTTTATGTTTTATGTTTTCAAGAAAAGTTGTACAGAGTTTATTATACGTTTTGTTCAGAAAAGATGTGTAAGTTTTGTTTTACTTCAAGTTAAAATGCATGTTTTTACGAAATAGCGTTCTTAAGAAGTTTTCACAATGGAACCAATCCCTTATATGCCAATGACGACTTTTTGGGTCATCACACCACCTTTATTATATATTCCACCAAGGTTTTTGGATCCCATCAAGTGGGTCCCGCCTTTATTGTGTGTATGCTAAAAAATGATGGTCTAGACTTGTGCCAAAGCAAAAATTTCTCTAGTTCTAATACCATATTGAAGAATTGAGTGGTTTAACCCCTGTTGTAGGAAAATACAGATGAGATTCAAGATGTTTCCTGTAACTCTGACCTTGGGTTGATTCCAAGAGTTGGGGGGCGGCAAACACGGTGATGACTTATAACCTTGGACGACGGTGGCGGTACCTGCAAAAGACACTCCGACGCCCAAGTTAGTTTGTGAGTGAATATCAGGTAAAAGTAGTAGTTAGGCTTCATTTGGTTGCTAATACATGACACAAATACAGGGACATGGGGACACAAAATCCTATTTGATTCTAAAGCCAAGTACAAAAACTTGTGTCTCATGACAAAAAGTTTATTTCTTGTACCTCCATTTTGTTGGGACACGAGGACAAGGACCGAGACAGAGTTTTAATGAAATTATGAATGAGTGAGAAGGAGACCTAAAGGGTATTTTAAGTCATTTGTCATTTTTTTATGTCTTGTCACCACAAAATCAAACATGATATAGATACAATATATTGTGTCTTGTATATCATCACCAAACAGAATAAGAGATTGACTTTTAGTCCTGTATTTTATGCATCTGTCTCCATGTCTTTATATTTTAGTCCTGTCTCAAAAACTAGACGTAGCCTTAGAGAACACACCCAAGCATGATTGAAGTTCATGCTTATATACTATGAGGTGATGATCCTGATTCTGGTCGTTTAGGCAACATTTGTAATAATGATTATAAAGCCTTTGATATGTTGCAGCTGTTATGCTAGTGGCTATTAATTGATCAAATAATTTTGGACAATTATGAGGCTATATGGGCCGAGTTCTAAGCATGTCGAGCTTGGCGTATCTCGAAGCTATGACATATACCTCAGACCCATATTTAAGCCATAACAACCCCAAAAGCTAGTTCAAGGGTGGATGATTGCCTTGCACTTATAAAGACTATCTATGTTCTATTTCTAAGCAGTGTGAGCCTCTAACATAAATAAGTTAAGTAAAAGTTTTCCAAATAGATTTAGGCTCGATTTGGTGATATTGTGTCCTTTTCATAGACGTTAAATTCTCTCTGCTATTTAAATTTAAAGTTGTACTTAAAAATTATAGTAGTAATATTTGGTAAATTAATGTAAAAATTATTATCAATAAGAAGACAACAAGAGTAGTATTTAGTAAATAAATTTTAGAATTGCTATTAAAATTTAGACTAAAATACCTTTATGCTCCCCTAATTATTTATTCTAGTTGCTCTTGCATTTTTTAAAAAGACTAATTTGGTCCTCTATTTATAAAATGTTAGTCAAGTTAGTCTTATGTTAATTTCACTAACAAACCATGCTGAAGTGGCTGTAATGTAGCCAAAGTGACCTCGTTTTGGTGTCCAAAAAATTGACAAATTGGTTTTATTTTCCATCTTTTTGGGTTATCCAAAACGACGTCATTTGGGCTTTGACTCAACAGCTTAATTAGAGGTAAAAAAAATTCTTTTTTGTTATGCCAAAGTGATGTTGTTTTAGCTACATAACTGTCACATCAGTGCCATCTATTAGTGGGAGAATTATGGGATTTAGAAATGGCTAAATTGACTGATGTTTTATAAATAGAGGATGAAATTAATTTTTTTTTAGAAAAATATAGGACCAAATTGAATAAATAAGTATAATTAGAAGACTATAAAAGTATTTTAGCCTAAAATCTAAAATTAAAATAAACATTAATTAAAGAGATGATTTTTTTTAAATTAAAACTAAAGGTTATATTAGTCCTTTAAGTTTTAGAGACCATTAGTTAGCTTTAAAAAACACTCCATTAGGCACTCTCAAGATTTCTCTGGCTTCTAAAAGTACTTAAGTTTTTTATTTACTAAACATAAAAAATTGGTTTATACTTTTCATAAGCTTGAGACACACTCCTTCAAAATACATTACCAAGTCAAGCGTTGGGCCTAAGAAATTTGTATATGATTAGAATTAAGTTACACTAATATAACTTTATGGTTATACCATTAAATAACTTTATAGTGATATAATTTTTTTTTATAAAAATCTTCATTGAATCGAAAGTTCGTATTTTATCATGTCTATATAAATGTTTTATATTAATTTAAAATAATTTAATATGTTATAATATATACACACATCGATATAATGCATATGTTGAAAAATTGTAAGAGCAAAGAATACCTTTGAACAAATTCTCATTGTTATTCAGTTTTTTCTTTTAAAAAAATGGCACAAATGATATATATATATATATATATATATATAAAGAGTTAATTGTACGTGATTCAACCGTTAAAATGTGAAAAGTTAGGAGAATGAATAACATTTAATATTCTATTCTCAAAATTGTAAGTGTAATGTCTTCCACAATTTTCAATAACAAAAAAATGTTAGAAGTTATATTTTGTGAAAAGTTATTAAGTGTGTAACTTGATTCTATCCTAACAAATGATATTTTGGTTTTTAATTATTTTTTATATTATTTGCGGTGAAAAATTTTACAGCAAATTTTGTCACAAAATTTCACCATAAACAATGTCCGCCGCAACTTTTTGAGGCTGAATTGTATTAGCCAGATCCAGGGGCAAAATGTTATTTTTCTAGTAGTGAATTATTTATGCAATTTTAGCATGAAATTAATGAATAAGTAATTTTTTTTCTTAAAGTAGCTATTCTACATTTCAAACCCCTTGCATGTATAACTTTCTTGAAGTATCTGTTTATTTTCACTTCAACTAACTATTTCTCATGAATATTCCTTGAGCATGTTATAGTTTTTAAATTGTGTGAGGCACTTCTTCCTTACACTGCACCGCGCATTTCTATAGGTTTTTATTTTATTTTTGGTTTTCCAAGTATCCATTGCCCATTCGAGATGACTACTCCTTTGACCCACAGTCGACTCTAAAGGGATGAGTCTCCCAAACAACCTTTTATCATTCCTATCCTACCACGGATTCGAACTCAGATAATGATAATTATGGACAAATTTCTTCCATCTATGCTAAGTTCACTTGCCTGCCACAGATATGTCAGATTATAACAAACATATCTGCACCTATTTAAATAAAAGTATAACAAACATTACGATATCTTTTCTTTATTAAATTCATGTCTATGCCTTTTTATATCGTAGTATAAACGATATCTTTTCTTTATTAAATTCATGTCTATGCCTTTTAATATCGTAGTATAACAAACATGATGACATCTCTTTGTAGAAACTCAGACTTTACTTGTAAAAATTATAGAGAAGTACCAAACTTACCAAAAACTAGGCGAATATGTCATTTCTGTTTCAATTTTGAAAAATTCTAAAAAGTTTTATGAAAAAAGTATTTCAAATTTATTTATCAAAATAATTTGACATTTTTTCAATCTAATAATTATCTTGTTTTTATTGATAATTTTAATAATAAATTATGACATTGCAACAGTATTACTTTTCCCTATTTTTGACTATTAGGCTGGAAAAGCCTTTGCTGCATTCAAAATCTTTAAGTAAACAAGTTGTTATATTCCAACCATGCCCATGTTAGCAAAAAACAATAAAAAGGACCCAACTCAATTCTCATTTCTCATTAAGGTAGCTCATGCAAATTTATTTCAAAAGGAGTTTTGTTGGAGCATCTCGAATTGGAAAGGGGAGAGTTACAATTTTTAGTGGTTTCCACCTGGTGAAATTGTGAGATTGATCCTGTGGTTTATTTAAAACACTAGAATTCTATTTTTTTTAATTATAAAAATTGCAATTGTAGATGTGGTAATATTCTTGTATTTTATATTGTAAAAGAAAATATTTCATAAATTAAAAAGTCCATGTACACCTAGCTAGTAGTAGTGTGTACGAAATATCACAATGTATTAGTTTATCTTGAATAAATTTTATTTTCATAAAATAATAATTATTATATTAATCAGATAATTTATGTTCGTCCATATCCACGATTTTTGACAATTTGTTCTTCATGAGACTTGCGTGGAAGGAAAATCAAAGTTGTTAGATTCCAATCCAACCATGCTCATTGCTCATGTCAGCATATGGTATAAGTGGGACCATCTCAATTTTCATCGTAGGTTAGTATAGCCTAGTGTCAACGAAATTTAACAAAATCGGATATTTACTTCGTCATAAAAGATTGCAGGAGGTTTAATATAGGGTTAATTAAGTTTTCAGTCCCTGTAATTTGGGAAAATTTGGTTTTAGTCCCTCAGTGTCAGTTTTAGTCCCTGTAAAATATCAAAATTTAGTTTTGGTCCCTCTTGACGGTGGAAGTGTAACGGTGCTGACGTGGCACTTGACGTCGCTGACGGGCGTCACACGTAGACACGCCACGTGGCGGAGCCCGTCTTTTGGCCCAACCCAAAACCCGACCCGACTCATTAGAAAAAAAACCCAAAATCCCCAAAACCCAAAATCCCCAAATCTGCAGGCACCCCCTGACCACGCACCCCCTTTCCCCCACTGCATCGTCTCCGGCCAGCCGCCGTCGTGCGCCCGTTGTGCGCGGGGCTGCTCTCTTCTCTCTGCAGCACCCAAATCTGCACCACCCCCCTCGCGTGCTCGCCTTCCTCTTCACGCGTCGTGTGGCCGTCGTCTCGTGGTTGTCCTCGCAGGGCTGTCGTGCTCCCCTGGCTCCGTCGCGTGCTCGCCGTCCTCTTCATGTATGGGCTGTCGTGCCTTCAACCAGCGTGCTCGCATGCTCGCCGTGCTCGTCGTGCTTGCCGGAAGCAGAAGCATGGGTTACAACCAGAAGCAGGTGGCTTTCTTGAGCGTGGCTAAGGATTTGGGTGACAACGTTGGACTCCTTGCTGGCAAGATCAGTGAGGTTTCCCCAACTTGGTGTGTTATTCTTGTTGGGATCTTCCAGAATGTTGTTGGTTATGGCCTTGTTTGGCTTGTTGTCACTCACAGGTCCCCTTCTCTGCCTTTGTGGGTGGTAGGTCCCCAATTTCTCATCATTATTTGATTCTCTTCGTTTATCAATTATTTTTACTTGATTATTTTCTTGGGGGTTGTTTGGTGCATTGCATTCTCACGTTGCATTCTCACCTCTGAAATAATATGATCGGTGAAGACGACGAGCACGGCGAGCACGGCAAGCACGGCGAGCACGCTGGTTGAAGGCACGACAGCCACGCGTGAAGAGGACGGCGAGCACGCAAGCCCACGAGTAGAGAGAAGAGAGCAGCCCCTGCGGCGACGACGGCTTGTGTGGCGGCGACGGCGGCTGGCCGAAGGCAATGCAGTGGGGGAAGGGGTGCGTGGTCGGGAGGGCCTGCAAATTTGGGGATTTTGGGTTTTTATTTTTTTTTAACGGGTCGGGTCGGGTCGGGTTCTGGGTTGGGCCAAAAGACGGGCTCCGCCACGTGGCGTGTCCACGTGTGACGCCCCGTCAGCGACGTCAAGTGCCACGTTAGCACCGTTACCCTTCCACCGTCAAGAGGGACCAAAACCAAATTTTGATATTTTACAGGGACTAAAACTGACACTGAGGGACTAAAACCAAATTTTCCCAAATTACAGGGACTAAAAACTTAATTAACCCTTTAATATAAATGAATAATGGATAGAAAATCTATCTTATCGAACTATAAATTAATCTATTTATTTTTATAAATGACACTTGACTTTTATTTTTTTTATTTTGTTCTTAAAAATATTAAATATCATTTATAAAAATGAGTAGGTTAATTTATGAGATGTTCAATAAATNAGAGAGAGAGAGAGAGTATGAGTAAGCTAGTTAAATGCTTAACAGAAAGTTGTTTTACCAGTTATACAGTAGTAATAGTAGTTGGTCATGGTTGTTTAAAAAACGTAAAACCTTACAATTTTATGTATTGAGATTGTCGGAAGCCTAATGAATGCTTAGGTTTGTATAACAAAATTTGACATTAAATTTGTTGTTAGAATGCTTGATAGATATCAATGTAATTTTAGTTTGGACTACTGAAAAGCTGCATAGAAAGTATTGAAGTATCTATAGAGAAATTCTTGGTTGCTTTAAGAGCAAACCATCCCATTTGCACTGATCTATCCATTCACCTTGTCATTGTGTGGTCCAGACTAACTATGGTGAGATGAGAACTACTTTCATTATGAAAAATGCTTTTTAGGGTAGTTCTAGGATGTTTATTCATTGTGTTTCAGGTTTGGAGGCCATCAGGGAGCTAACTGTAGAGTTGGAGCCTTCCAGGTTCAGGCACCGCTTCAGTGATGCTTACCAATTGCTCAAGCAATTGTGTCACAGGAGCTGCCCAATTGTTTTCCCTCAGCCGCCGCTCAAGTGGTACCTACAAAGCCCTCAAGTGGTGGTTCATCAAATGGCAACAAAATTTAGTGATTCACTTTAAGAATTTGATGCGGGGTCACGATGAAATCACATTTTAAAAGAACAGGGAGCCCAAATCACTTTTTTTTTGGGCTCTGATGTAAACCATTATGATTATGTCAATTTAATTGAGGTTATTTAGTACATGGTTGCTTCTTTGTATTATTTTATGTCGTATGTAATTCTTTGATCGTTTAATCACCGATCAATTAATCTTCTGTCTTGTATGCAACTCGAGAAGGGGAGTATAAGAGTGCATATGCTAAAATATTCATAGCTTAAGCGAAATTCAGAGACGAGATCAATGCGACCTATGCGGTTTCAATTTAGAATTCATAGGTTAATTTGGGATTCGACTGAGTTATAATTTGCACTAAGAGATTAGTAGGAGAAGAAAATTATTTGTTCTTAAGAGAGACTAGTAATTAGGAGAGAAATTCTAATTGACAATAGGAGAAATCATAAATTGGATAGTTGTAATTAAATTGGTACAAGTGTAATGAGTTAAAATTGGACGCCCAAAGTATTTTTGCCATTAAACTATTTTTTTTTCTTTATAAGTTTCCTTTTGTCTTTTAAATTGTTATTGGCTATTGATTACATTCCCTTCCAATCTCTTTTTGGTTATTGATTAAACTAATGGCATGCATACAATTATATCGTCATTCATTATAAAAGAGTGTTATATGACGTTGAAAATACATTAACAATAATGTAAGTCCTCATTTGGGGAATATCCATAAACCTAACACACTAGCTACAATTTTATATGTGTGTGTGTCTATAATGCTTACTTTTTGGAGTGAGTCCTTCAAGTCAAAGCCAGTTAGTTAGCCGGCCACCTCGACCAACCTCCTTGTCGGTTTAGCGGTTATACATCTAGGGTCTTAGGTGTACTAGAAGGAGAATGATGATTCCCTTGGTCTAGTGCAATTATCTAGTCACTTCGATCAACGTAAAATTGTTGGCTACTGACTTAGTCATAAATGTTATGTGGTTCACAACCACAGATTAAACTCAACTCCTTTTTACATGAAGTTGAATGCCCTAGGGTGCTAACCAAGTTAGTCATTCGCTTAATTTCCGTTAATGTGAGATGGCATGACAAAATGTTCCTGAAATTTTTAAAATTGGTCCAAAAAAAGTTCTAATCTCTAATTTTTTTTCTTTTCCCCTTTATTGAACCCTAAAATCTCATTTTAACTTAAATGCACTCATAGTTCTCATTCTTGTGCCACATTCTCAAAACACAATCAAAATTAATAGTTATTTTTTTATGATAATAAGCCTTTTCTTTAATTAAATTTACTGTTAAATTTAAATAATTAAAAAGTTATTACTTTGTAAATGAATTTTTAAATAATAAAAATATTGAATGTTGATGATAAATATAATTATTATTAATAGATATTGAATAATAATATTCGTTACCCCATTATTATTAAATTTGATTCAACTGCACCATTATTATTAAATGTAAATTTTTATGTTAAATAGATATTTCAAGTTTTCAATGCATTGAAAGCATTGAAATCTTCAGAATATTTTTCATCTTTCAAATAAATATATAAAATTACAATTAAAGAGAATCCTTCCACTTTAAGGAATTAAACAGGGTACTATTAAAATTTAGGGACTAAAATGACTCGTGTTTATACTTTCAATGATTAAAGCAAATATTTCGATGATGCCTACATGTCAATTAACATGACCCGTCAAATATATCATAGGACTAAAATGAATTACGACCTCCATTTTTTAAATTTAATAAGTAAAATGACTCATGCTTATATTTTGAAAGATTAAAGTGAGTATTTTCTTGTATGTATATTAGCAGATCTAATCAGGCCTCTTTTGACCCGATATCTTCAACCTATGAATATAGGATATAATTGTCAAACTAGATAATACTATACTGTCAGGTGTTTCGCTAAACATATAATAAAAATCAACTTTATAGTATTAATTAATTAATACTTTAAGCTCCTTATCCTATCTAACGAACGGGGCCATATTTCTTGTATCAGGTCCAGGACAAGCAGTGCCTAATCATCTTCTTCTTCTGTTTCCGTGTTGGGCTCTCGGCCTGTTTATTTTGTTACCAGAAATAAAGGTCAATACATAATAATTTAGGGGTGTCAAAATGGGCGGACCCGGCCCGTTAAGGCCCGGCCCATTAAGGCCCATTAATCTAAACGGGCCGGGCAAAATATACCTATTTTTTAGGTCTGGCTCATTTATAGTCGGTTTGTGGGTTTAAACAGGCCGCGCCGCCAACCCGTTTATTTTTTAAAAATAATTTTAAAAAATTCAAAAAAAGTATTTAATTTTTTTTAAAAAATTCACCGGTAAACAGGTCAGTCCGCGGGCCAAATGGGCATGGTAAACGGGCCGGGAGCCCTACATAACATTTAAAAGATAAATTTCCATTCGTGGGTCCGCGCTCCCTTGCCCAAGTTTTATGTTACCACTTTTCTTCCTCTAACTACCGCCATTTATGGTTAGGTGGCGGTAAGTGTGGTGAGAGTTCGAGTGTCCGAGACGTAGCCACGCTTCCCTCTTTTGCCCGAAAACCTCAGCATGTGCCCTTCGTCGTAATGAAATCTCAAAATTCATATTTGTATATAAGTCTGTGTAGGCGCGCAGAGTAGCAATTTCCTTTTTGTTGAAAATCCTTTTTGTTGTTGAACGGTGAAGATGGGTGTTGTTAACGGGAATTCAGACGCAACGGTCGAGATTAAAGATCTGAGATTCACGTACCCTGGCATCGACGGCCACCCTCCGCCGGGTTCTACTCCTCTCATTCAGGATTTCAATCTCACCCTTCATTCCGGCGACCGGTGCCTCCTCGTTGGATCCAATGGCGCTGGTTCGCTCTCTAGTTCTTTCTAATTTATCACGTTCTTTTAATCTGAAGAGACATCTTAGCTCTTCAAAAATTTAAGCTTTTTTGTTTTTTTTTTCCTTTTAATTTATGTTTAGTTTGATAGGGAAAACCACCATCCTGAAGATATTGGGAGGGAAGCACATGGTAGATCCGGGCATGGTTCGTGTGCTTGGAAGATCGGCTTTTCATGACACCACTTTGACATCTTCTGGTGATCTCTGCTATCTTGGTGGTGAGGTTGGTGCTCTTCCTTTTTCAACTCCCAAAAGGAGGTTTAGAATTATCAAGTATCAAATATTTTTAATGTCCAATTCTTATATGGCTTATATTGATTAGTACGAGTGCTTCCAATCTTAGTAATGGAATTAGTGAATTCCTTATCCTATGAGAACACCATACTTGCTTTAAACATATATGTAAATATGTAAATGTTGTGAGAAAAAGGTATTTGTACACATTTATCTTGGGAGTGCCGACTCACCACTTATTCACCATTGGATGAGAGCTTAAGTGGGCCTATACCCATCGAAATCTCATCCACCATTGGATGAATGGTGAGTTGGCACGGTATCCCAAGATAAAACGAGTACAAATAACACTACTCAAATGTGATGTTGTTCTTTATACGACTCCCTAAAGGAGCTTTAGAATAATCAACTATCAACTTTTTGTCTATTATTAATGTCCAATTCCTATATCATTTGGAACATAGATATTAGTATAAGAGTTGCTTGCTTCCCATGATCCCATCCAAGAAATGAAATGGTGAATTGCTTAACTATGAGAACCGCAGACTTGCTTTATAGGCAAATGTTGCGGTTCTTACTGTTAAACAATTGCAATTTTTTCGTTTTCTCACTATCTCTACAAACTCACGCATACAACATAGAGACTGGAGCAAGGATGGGAATGGGAGAGGTTGTTTAAAAGATTAGGAATTTTGTCATGCAGTTATTCATTAATTTAGCTCTGTATCATGTTGTCAAATTTTAATAATTGATTCCATTATTATATCTTTTTTGGTGGGTTTTGGGTACAGTGGAGGCGAGATGTCGCGTTTGCAGGTTTTGAGGTTCCCATACAAATGGATGTTTCTGCTGAAAAGATGATATTTGGTGTGGCTGGGATTGATCCTGAAAGAAGAGCAGAGCTAATTAAGGTTGGGTGATTATACCTTAATCATTTTCATACTTGTCTAGTAGATGTGCATCGATATTGCTGTAGAAGGGGGTAGTGGTTGTTATTTCTTGAGGAAATGTCAGTTTCTACAACTTTTATTTGTTCCAAAGATATCCTTTTCCCACTGAAATTTTGGTATGGGTTTTACCTTTTTGTTCATTTCTGAATATGGATTGTACAACATGAGTTTTCTCATAAATAACACATGTAATTTATGTTAATAAAACATTGGGAAACTCTCAGGTGGAAAAGGACCACCTAAATCCATTTAATATAGTTACCTGCTTCTGATCCGTGAATTTGATACTGGTTGATAGCATAAGGACTGAGCTCACCAGTGCCAAATTCAACCAAGGTCAAATCATTTTGTTCTTTTGATTTTTATGTTCTTTGGTTCTGCATGGCTAATTTCTGATAAGGTTTATCTGGCCCATGCATAATAGTTTTCTTTGGAGTACCATTGCTTAGTTTCTGTCTTGCTTTTCGACTGGGCAGGTATTAGATATAAATCTTTCCTGGAGATTGCATAAAGTATCTGATGGTCAAAGAAGAAGAGTGCAAATTTGTATGGGTCTCCTTAAACCATTCAAGGTTTGATCATCTTTTGTTTGGTATATGGAAAAGTAGTTACACACTGGTTAAATTCATAGTTCTATATTTGCGGCTTCTTTGCTCATATGTATAAGGTTTCTCCCATGTCGTGTAGGTTCTTCTTCTCGATGAGATAACAGTTGACCTTGATGTTCTAGCTAGAGCTGATCTCCTCAAGTTCCTTAAAAAAGAATGCGATGAGAGGGGTGCCACTATTATCTATGCAACACATATATTTGACGGTCTTGAGAACTGGCCAACTAATATCGTATGTCGAAGTTCCATTTTGAACTGTCTATGTCAATGTTTTAGCATATACAATCCTTCATCCTTCTCAATGTTCATCTATCAGGTTTATGTAGCCCATGGAAAGCTACAACTAGCCATGCCTATTGACAAAGTCAAAGAAATTAGCAAACTATCACTAATGGTTAGTTCTGTTCCTGATCTTAATCAATTGTTTGTGTCTCTCACTCCAAAGGGCAAGTCTCGGTGCGACAGTAAGTTTGTTGCCTTATGACCTAGAGGTCATGGGTTCAAATTTTGACCCCACCAGGTGGGAACCTTGTGCATTGGGTCACCTTTTATTTGTGTCACTCACTTCTCTGTATTTTACGTGGAAGAGGATCCTTTCGGATCCTCTCATGTGAAGATTGGACTCAACATTGTGATTTTTTTACCTTTTTAACTTTAAACATTTTCAAAGTAACTTAATGGCAGAGATATTCACATGACAACAAGGTCATCTGCAATTTTCATATGAGAAAATAAAATCTGTTCCCATCTTACCTGTCGTAGTATGGAATTTGCGAGTGATGGCCTTGAATACCACCTGATGGTTGTGGAGTCAACAATGTGGATAATAGACCAAGCAGTGCTATTCCACAATTTAAAGAAGTTTATAAAAATAATTGTGCCTAATTGGTGTTGAATATGCAGAGAACAGTTGAAAGTTGGCTGAGGAAAGAACGTGATGAAGATAGAAGGAGAAGGAAAGAGAGGAAGGCAGCTGGTCTTCCCGAATTTGAAAAGCACGTTGATGGAAGCCGTGTAACAGGGGATCCGGCACGTGCTGCCGCTCAAGTAACTAATAATGGCTGGGCAGCTGGACGATTACATTCCACTGTTGCTGGTGAGGAGAACTTTCTCCTCAGCTCTAACAGAGTATTAAGGTAGTAGATGATTTTCAGATTCTGCAGCACTTTTGCTGTATACGTTTATGAGGTTACTGTAGAATTTGCTTTCTGGCATATATAATCCTTTGTTATATAGAAAGGACCACAGGTTATATACAGTTAAATGAAGCCTAAGCGACTGTATTTCCCATCTAAAATTTGTATTATTTAATATTTACTTGGAAGGTCGTGTGTTCTTGGCAATGCAAATTCGTGACTAGTATTTGGGAACAAGGAAGGCGATAACAGCCTTTGTAAAATTCTTTATAAACTTGCCACAGTGATAACGTTGTCTAGATCAATTATTCAGTGGCTTCTCTGTTGTTTTAGATGAAATCTTTTTGGCCATAAATCCAAATATCTAGAATTCCACTTTTTTCAACAAAAAGGATGAATTGGAAACAGACAAGGTTGCCATTTTCGAATGGCCTAAACCGAGTAGCAGCACTTCCACAATTACAAGGGGGTTTGGTGTTCATGGCAGAGGATAGATTCTCTTGTATTAGATTTTTTTTTTTTAATTCAACAGAAAAGGAAAAGAAAGACTATGCCCTTTCAAAGAAGACTCTCATGTAGTCATTCTAAAGAAAAAGGCGAATGCCGAAGGTTCCTTCAGAATAACTAAATTATCATCACCCAAAGCCCTCGCTTTCGGCATGAAATTGACACAAGAATTCACTGCACGCAAAGTACGAGAAAGGGAGACATCCCAATCCCTAAAAAGGCATCCTCTCGTCCATGAGATTATAGAATGATGCAAATTGGTAGCTATTGACTACCATTAACTAGACTTGTATTAGATTTACATCGATTTTAACTTTAAAAAAATCTCGACTCCTCCTCCCCCGTCCATAGCCACCACCGCCTCCACTTCGCCTTCTGTGATTCTGATTGGGGTCTGATTATAGTAAGTCCACAAGTGGTTTTTGTGTTTATCTTGGAGCTAACCTCATATCCTGGTCTAGCAAGAAACATCAAGTTGTCTCCAGGTCCAGCACTGAAGCCGAATTTAGAAGCATGGCCTCTATTCTTGCTGAACTCACATGGCTCCAATCACTCCTCCTAGAGCTGCACTTGCCTTGTGCCTTACCTGCCACAATATTCTGTGACAACATGAGTGATGTCATGTTAGCAGCAAATAAAATTCTTCACAATCGCACCAAGCATTTTGAATTGGACCTTTACTTTGTGAGAGACAAAGTAGTGCATAAACGGGTGTTTGTTCAACATACATCAGCAACTGAACAAGTTGCAAATATACTCACAAAATCAATCTCCTCAGCTTCTTTTCACAAATTCAGACACACCAAGGATCAGTGACACAAGACCCTTGAGTCTAAAGGGGGGGGGGGGGGATAGGGAAGCTAGTAAATGTAAGTAGAAATGAAACGTAAATGTAACTAAAATGTAAATGTAAGATTATCTTGTTCTCTAGCTTCCCCATTTAGTTATTCAGTTACTGATGTATCAGATAAGTGATCTAACTACCTTGTGTATATAAAAGCTCATTCTATATGAAAGCTCTCATTCAATACAACAATATTTAGCATCCATAAACATTTCTCTCTCTCTTAAACTTCTTTGTTCTCACTCTCTTTAATCATCATTGGTCTAAACCAATAATATTAGATATTTAAATACTTACATAAAAATTTCAATTATGATAAAATTTCAAGTATGATTTTTATGCAAATAAATTTAATTATCATTAATACATACATTGTAGGTGACATATAAATTCTTTTTAATGCTTTTACTGGCATCTCTTGAGATCCCCTTCTCCTTCATCCCATACATGAGACGCCCAAAACCTGACCACAGAATCTCTAGTGCCTTTGTAAGAAGTTGTAACTACTAACTAGCTTCATGTCATTTCATCTCTGCATACTGAATCTTCTTCCCCTTTATGGTTACTATTGGAAGGATTAATGGAGGATTGTAATTCCAAGTCATTCGTCTCAACCTCTTCTTCGTCCTTCATTGTATCTGTAACCACCATCTTCTCTTTGCTCTTTCCCCACAAAACAGAATAGAGACCCAAAACAATCAGGATAGACCCTGTGGCACTGAAATAAATTAAAAATCTGGGATTAAAATCATGTATACAAAACTGTTGGAACCATAATTTACCATTTAAATTCATTGTTATGCATTGTCAGTGTAGAATGTGTGATTGCGAGGCTTTTGAGGTAATGAGTGTAAGACATCACTACTTCTATTATATGGCAATACATAATTGGATGAAAGTGTAAAACTCTTTTATACTAACAATGTATAACAATTAAACTCTTTTTCGTTGTCAAAAACGGAAAATTAACAAAAATATAAGTTATAGATGATTAAAGTAAGGTGCATATAATTAATTTCATACGTTCCAACGAATAATTTGTCATGAAGCACAGCCCAGCTGACAAGAGCAGTCACGACTAGCGCCAAAGGGGCGAATACGGAGACATAAAGAGGACCTTTCTGGTTAATGGTCCATGAAATGAGGCCATTCGCTAGCCCAGTGCATATTACACCCTGAAACCAACAATCAATTAATTAATTAATTAATATTATCGTAATTAATATCAAGAAAGGGATAAAACAAAAAAACAGAGATATGGCACACGTGAACAAGCAATTGAAGAAACACATTAGCATATATACCGCATAAAGTGCAGAGGTGAGCCTCATAGTATTGTCTATTGACCAAGCCGTGACGGTGTGCTCAGAACACAAGGCAATGGCCACACACTGAATGCTTGCCAAGAAACACATGTAGAGACTGCTCGTATAAGGAGCTGGGAAGTTCTTGCTCATGTCCGCCTGAGATGGCAAAAAGGAAACACGTACATCTGACTTAATAATTTATAAGTGGCTGGCCAAACTTGCTGTCACGATCTACTTGAGATTCAGTTATTGTCGTTTCAATTAGTGAAAATAAATAAATATTAGTAATGAAGGTCGCTTACTTGAACTATGAACCATATTGACCAGACAAGAGAACTGCCAATTAAGGCAAGAGGGCCAAGAAGCAAGTGTGTTCGAGTAGCAGAGGAGCTTGCCCCTTCCGTTTTGTCTGCGAATTTCCAGTGAATACTTGATTCGCGTAGGACAAGGGCGTTTCCATGGTAAAATGATAGAAGCAAGGCTCCACCAACACCAACAACTGTCCCTATCACCTTCGCTTGACCGGCTCTTGTCTTGATTCCCAGGCTTTCTTGTCTACTCAAAACATGAAGTTCAAATAAATTAAATTACATCAACTACATGCCATTTTGTGTTTTTGGCCAAAACTATTAAGTATAATTTTAAGCTTAATATAGCTATGAATGCAAAGAGATGTTGTTAGGGGATTAACTAACCAAAATACTTGGGTAACCCGATTTATTTGTGTTGAAATATAAAATTATTCGGGTATATTTGATATGTTAAGCATTTGAGGAAGATATTTGTTAATATTATATCAAAGCTTTTACAATAACACTATCTATATTTCATATTGCTAAGTGGTTTAGAATTTGATTATTGTCATCTTTAATTTTTTAGATAAAATAAAATAAATTGAATTTTAGTACAAGGTGTGAAAGGAACAAATAAAATAAAATATCAATCAACACGGTTTATTGTCGATTTGCTATTTACCTGCACAGGACTGCAAGGAGAGAAGTGAAAGCTGGGAGCAAATTGGTAAGTGCACTGGCAATTGTAGCGGTTGAATATTTTAGCCCCACAAAGTATAGTATCTGACTTCCGGTAACCCTGCATTCAAACACAAATCACTAAGTAACTTTTTCTTGAAAAAAGGGGTAGTTTGTGGAACAAGATAACTATATAATTTCTCATTATAATAAAGTAGGTTTTAAGAGTGCATTTGTTTTAGTTTATTTGACTAAAAAATTAAACTTTTTTACCTAAAAAAATTAGTTTTCATATATTTTGATAGCTTTTGAAAAAAAATTTAAATTCCAAAAAATAGTTTTCAATTTTTAAATAGAAACTAAAAGAAATAACTTTTAGAAAAATGTTAAAAATAAATTAGTATATTTAGTATATCTGTGATTGATTCTGCTTTATTCATAATAGATTTAGGTTGATTTGATTTGATTTTGTCATTTAAGTTATAATTATATTATTAGCCTATATATTGACACCTCATTATAACCAGCAGATAATACAGTTGTTATTTCTGTGATTTTTTCACAATGGCTAACATGGTATCAGAGCCATGTTTATTGCAGTCACGGTTTTCACTGTTACCGACCTCCGATCACTACACTACCACCACCATCATCTCTGTTGTCACCAAAAAAGTTAGCCACCAATTTTTCACGACCAACAAACATTCATGCAACCCCTCTAGATATGGTTTATGGGTCTTCTAGTTTTCGCCCTTTTTGAGCTCTTTTCATTGCACAACCACCACTATCACGTCCACCAGTTCAATGCAAAAATTCTGCCGTCATTGGAATCTATATGTGTCGCCACGTCCCGGACAAAGTTTTGGCGTGCGGTCCACTCGCGCTCCAGATTTGTGCCCGCAACCCACGTTTTTAACCTTGATCTAATCCTAACTTGCTCTACTTTTACTTGAGTTTGACCAGCTCCTTGCCCCGGTGACTAGACTTGATGACATGACCTATTGTGGCTAATGTGGTTGATTTGTGCTAATGTGTCACATGTTGATGTGGCATGACTAGTGCACCATTCCTAGTGTTTCTTTTTTTGGCGGTCTGAATATGATTTTGAGGTCTTTTTCATTCAATTCTACTCCAAAATTACTAGTTTCCCTTTGCTCTTGATGTTTGTCTTTGCTGCTCTAAATTGTGTGTAGAATTCACGAAAAAATGACTTAAAAATTGGACTTAACACTCATTGTTTGTGATAAGCTTAAAGTTAGATATTGAACTTTAACTTAAGGAAGGTGTTAGAAATAAATTAGTATATTTAGTATATCTGTGATTGATTCTAATATATTTATAATAGATTTAGGTTGATTTAATTTGATTTTGTCATTTAAGTTATGATTATATTATTGACTTATATATTAGCATTTCATTGTAACTATCAGATACACACAATTGAGATAATACAATTGTTATTTTTCTATTCTCTATCTTTCTCTTATATTTTTTTAGTATCCCATTTATATGTTTTTCCAAGATGGTTAGAAAAAAAAACAAATCTATTTTTAGTTTTTTTTTTTTAATTTTATACTAAAAATCAATTGTTTGATCACGTTTTCTTAAACAGAAACAAACCTATCCTAAACTTAAAATAATTTAATGACATTATTAATTTCTAAATAGAACTTTTCTCCCTATTCTCCTCAACTATGTTTATTCATCATTACTCTCAGCTTATAATTAGAGGGGAAGAAATTGAACAAGTAAATCAAGCTAGCTTACCCGGTCAAGGAAGATATTAATATCTGCAACTGCAACCCAATGCGCTTTGTCATCCGTGATATTAATATCGGAAAGAAAAACAAAAGATAGAATTGACTTCTTATTTAATTTTTTTAAATTAATAGTACAATTAGCATTACAGAAGAAGATAAATAAATTAATGAGAAGTTCACATCCACTAAGCATTGTGTTTTGACTCAATATTGGAAAACTCTGAAATCTTTAGCATATCATTGTGTAGTGGTGTCAAATGGGCCGACCCGTTTGGTCTCGCGAGTCTAAATAGATCGGGCCAAAATTATGCTTTTTCTTAGGGTCTGGTTCATTTATGGTCAATTTGCGGTCCTAAATGAGTCAGCCCGTCAGTCCATTTTTTTTGAAATTTTTTTAAAAAAATTTGGTCTATTTTTTTTATGATTTTAAATACAAAGTTGTGAATAAGTATGTGCAGTCATTTTTAGCTATTTTTTATCGTTTATCTATAAATTAATCAAAAATAAATAGTTAAATGGTTGATTACAAGATTAAATTATCTTTTTTTGTTTCTTCAACTATCTTGCTTGAAAGTTATCAAATGCTATTTGAAATCGATTTATGAATTAATATAACTTTCATTAATTAAATTACGGTATATAACATTAATGTGAATACTGTTATGTTATTGAAAAACAAAAACACAATTGGAACTCTTTTTTTTAGATTAATCAATAATAAACAAGGTTTAAACTATATATCAACTTGTAGGGCGTAAGCACTCATTGAAGGAATGAAATGCAAAATTTATCAATATCTATGTCATAGCACATCAGCTATATAGCAATATAAATATAGTTAATTAGTTGAGCATAGCAAATAGTTAAATATGTTCAATTATAAGTCCAAATAGTTAAACTCTAAATTCTTAAACTCCAAAATAAAATTTAGAGTCCAAAATAAAACTTTTAAAATTTTAGATTTTTTTTAAAAAAAATCACTGGCTCACAGACTAGCCCGTGAGCCCGCTGGTCTGGCCCGTTTAGCACGTGAGCACGTTGGGCCAGCCTGTTTAGCCCATGGGCTAAAACGGGTTGAACACTTTTTTTTCAAATTTTTGCGAGCTTATTTTTTATATGTAAAGTCTATTCATTAAACCGGACTCGCGGGCCGAACTCATGTTGACAGCCTTATCACAATGGGTCGATTTTTATACAATACTAAAAATAAGGTGCAGTTTGGATCTTCATCATCTCTATGGTTCATGCGTTACTTGCAAATTGCAATTGCAATTGCAATTGTAAAGAATCCCTATTCCCAGCGCTTGTGTGTAAAGTAGAAAGTTACTGGTCTGTTATACGTGACGTTGCCTCAAGTTTCAACGCGGCAAGCACATGCATGATGCCATATGTACCCCGAAAATATATATATATATATATATATATAGACATTCTGTATTAAATGCGTTTGGACCCATTATGAATACACACTCACGCATGCACGGATCTCCACTCTATACTTAAATGTGCGCACACACGCGATTTGTGTTTCTTAATTTTCACTCGCGTGCACAAACTTTATAAGCATCTGTGTACAAATATTATGTAATAGAATGAACAAACATTACTCGCTTATGTTCACAAAACTTTTACATGGACCATACATTCCATAATTCATTAGACTCTTTGATGCGCAAACTTTATAAGCATAGGTTACAAATTTTATGTAGTATAATGCACAAACATTATTAGTTTATGTTCACAAAACCATAAACATTGATGCACAAACTTTATAATAGAATGCAAAAATATTACTCGCTTATGTTTACAAAACATTCACATGTGCCATGCATTCCATAATTCATTAGATTATTTGATACACAAACTTTATAAGCATTTGTACACAAACTTTATGTAGTATAATGTACAAACATTATTTGTTTATGTTTACAAACCTTTACATGGACCATACATTCTAGAATTTATTAGACTCTTTGATGCACAAATTTTATAAGCATTTGTGCATAAACTTTATGTGGTATAATGTACAAACATCGTACGCTTATGTTCACAAACCTTTACACGAACCATACATTTCATAATTTATCAGACTCTTTGATGCACAAACTTTATAAGCATTTGTGCACAAACGTTACTTGCTTATATTCACAAAATGGATCATACATTCCAAAAAATATTAGACTCTTTAATGCACAAACTTTATAAGCATCTATGTGGTATAATGCAAAAACATTACACGCTTATGTTCACAAGTATGACATTTCACAAGTAATTATCTACTCAAGTATTTGTAACAAGTTTCAAAATTCATTAGACTCTTACAAACTTTATAAGCATCTGTGCACAAACGTTATGTGATAGAATGCACAAATATTACTCGTTTATGTTCACAAACCTTTACATGAATCATACATTCCAAAATTTATTAGACTCTTTAATGCACAAACTTTATAAGCATCTGTGCACAAATTTTATGTGGCATAATGCACAAACATTGCACGCTTATGTTCACAGGTATGACATTTTACAAATAATTGTCCACTCAAGTATATGTAACAAGTAAACCACCATTGCTAAAGGTAGATCTAATCCATTTTAAAAGAAAACCAATCTTTTGTTATCTTAATTCCATTTTAATTAACTTTCACATGATAAGAGGAGAATGACGATGATGAGAGGATGACGATAATGAGAGAATAACGAGGATAAAGATAATAGAGCGAGGATGACAGGATGCAGATGAGGAAAAACAATGACGAAAATGAGTTCAAAATTGGGATGCGTTGTTTATAATTTTAGAAATTGTATGTTATACGTATAATGATCATTAATTGATATAAAACATTTTTGGGATTTTTGATATAAAAATGATTGACGCACCCATAACAATATGAATATTACAAGTTTAAAATATATACAACATTTTAGTAAGTAAATATATATAATCATAATCATTGATGAAAAGAATATTATTTTGAAATATTACAATATACAAATATTCATATGATAGATTATAAATATTTAATAGTTCAGGCCTTTAATTTTTTTCGTCAACAATTATATTTTTGCACTTTATTCCCTAATCCGAATTTTCACAGGTATTTTCACCAAATATTATCACAGATCCAATATTCTCATTACCAAAAGAAATCAAACCTTACCCAAAAAAAAAAAGAACAGATCCAATATTCTCTCGTCTGCAATCGAAACCATATTTACAACGGCCATGGCATCCATATCAAGTTGCTGTTGAACTATTGTCAAGCCCCCCTAACAAAACATTATTTTTATGAAAAGAAAATTAGTAGAGAATGTAAATTGAAATTTATGTCGAGGAATCTAAGTGGAAATTTTAGCTCTCATTATTTGTGGTTTGAAAAGCTATCATAAGTAGCAAGATTTCATGCAAAGCTGACTCTCAAGGTCATGGTGCCAGCCAAGAANGAAAGTTGCTGGTCTGTTACGTGACGTTGCAAGCATACGTGCATGACGCCATATGTACCCAAAGAAAAACAGAAAACAAAAAAAAGAGTATGCATGATGCCACCGGCATTTGTAACTTTGTGAATGCCCCATACAAATGTGTGTGAAAACTGAAAACGTAACGGGGTGCTCTCACGGAAATACTTCGTGTAGTAATTAAGGGATATTTAAGAAGATCTATCAACAGAATAAATAATTTTTCTGTCGTTAATTATAAAGCATATACTCCTCCCGCTTTTAGATGACGGTCCATCTTTTGAAATTATATTTTTATTTTTATTATAAATAATTGTCAATTTTTGAAATTTATGTACAATATTAATTAATTTTTTTAAATTAAATCTCTATTAAACGAGAGAATTGGAAGAGAAAATAACTGAAAAGAAAATTTTCAATCTTAAGTTATGTGCAAGTTTAATAAAATGGATAGTTATTTGAAACGGTAAAGAGTAAAATTATTTAGTACTCCTCGTGTAAATCTCATTCTTTAAAGAGAAATGTTATTTGTACTTATTGTATATTGGATACTGTGTTAACTCACCAACCATTCACCATTGAATGAGAATGTAATGTCTCATATATAGTAAGCCCAAACAACACATGTCATTTCTAGAGCAAGAAAAAACTGCTTAGGACACTCACAAATGATATGCCACAAATGCAAATCACCAAAATCCTATATAACAAAAGCAGGAAACCTAAACAATTCACGTGTTGCTCTATCTCTTCTCATGTGCAACGGTTTGGAAGAATTTATCAAATTTTAACAATGTACTCAATGAAGGTGAAGCGTATCAGAAATCTCGTTTGGGGTTGGAAAAAATAGTGGTAATCACAAAACTACCGGTCATCAATATACATTGAATTTCCAGTCGAACACTATGGTGCAAAGACCGAAGGATTCACTAACGGGAGTTGATTTAAGTGGTAAGCGGCTTGGTATTGCTTAAGCAAGGTCTTGAGTTCGAGACCTTATGTATGCAGTTATCCCCGCTGAGAGACTCACCTGCCATAGCTAGGTGCGCGACCTGAGTCGACCCGGATTAGTTAAGGCTAAGCCTTAGATACCGAGCAGACAACTTAAAAAAGACTGAAGTATTCGACCATCCCTATCAATTCATTCTCTTTCGTCACCAAGGACGACCTCATGGCTGATAAATTAGATATGGTACTACATAAATTCTGTAAAAAAAAATTATTGATTACAATTACAAAATTTATATTATTCATATATGCATAATATTTAAATTCGCTAAATAGTTACCCATTTAGTGAGCAACTAATTTCCAGTCACAAATAGTGATTGAATTAGTGACCGATTTGTGTTAGTCACAAATAACAACTATTTTAGTGACCGAAATGAGTAATTAATGATAAATAAAATATCGGTCGCTAGCGATCGAATTTGTGACCAACTTGATTATGAAAAATAAATTTTATTTGGTAAATTTTTCAGTCACTAATGCAAAACTTTGTGATTGATCTTGTGACTGACTATATAGTCCATGAAGGTTGCCTAAATCTTAGACTTTCAGTCGATAAATTGGTCACTAAGTCAACATATTTGTGATTGAATTAGTGACTGATATGTGTTAGTCACAAATAGCAACTGCTTTAGTGATCGAAATGAGTAATTAATGGTAAATAAAATATCCGTCACTAAATTTCAACTAACAACCGAATTTGTGACCAACTTGATTATAAAAAAATAAATTTTATGTGCTAAAATTTTCAGTCACTAATGCAAAACTTTGTGACTGACTATACAATCCATGAAGGTGAACCTTAGATTTTCAATCGATAAATCGATCGCTAAGTCAACACATTTATGATTGATTTTTAGTCGCAAAATATTTACCTTTTTTTTTGTTTCAAATTTAAGACTTTACCTTTACCTTTCACATTCACATTCACATCACAAAACACTCCAATTGAATTTGTGGGAGAATCATTTGCATTTTTGGAATGTAATGAGGGTGAACTATGTGGGCTCATTAACTGATCATGTTGACCACTTATAAATGACGTATGATTTTAAATCAAATAGCTCTAAACACGCCTGGTGTCTTTTGCTCTCCCAGATTAGTGTCAACTGTGGTGTTAATCATTCACTGTTCTTCGACAGTCAGTCCCTTGAAGAAAATCGTCACTAGCATATGTGTGTCTATGTCATGGTTAGGGCACTTAGCTTGCAGTGCTTTGAATCTTCTCCAAGCTTGTGTGGAGGTTTCATCTTCCTCCATCTTGAAAGTGTAAATGGCACAAATAAGATCCTTCTCTGATCTTCATTTACGAATCGCCAGACAAATTGGGTCTCCAAGCTTTCCCATGTGGTAAAAGTCCCTGCTGGTTGAGAATTTAGCTAGGCCTTGGCTTTCCCTTGAAGAGTGTAAGGGAAGTACCTTAGCCTAGCCGCTTCCTGGTTCAGTCCTCCGATAAGATGATCGCATTCAAAAAGGAAACTCTTCAGATGTTCGTTGGCATCCTCATGTGCCAACCCATGAAATTGATAGTTTTGATTGAGATAATTGACTGGAATCACCTATCTTGGTCAATAGGTGATCCACTCCTCAGATTGTCCTCAAAATATTAATTCAGGATCCTCGCTGGAGGGGGAAGTGGAGGTGGATCCATGTTCTTTGGCTAGGGTAATGTAAAAGATGTCAGTTGATCTTGTACTTGAGCTTGAGCTTCGGCTTGTTTGGTAGCCTTGGTAAGTGCTCTAGCAGATTTCTCTATCTCGGGATTATACTTGAGGTCGGGTTCTCCATCCTTTGGAAATTTCTTAAAATAAATATGGTCGATCAAGTGAAATTACCACAGAATAAACAAGCAAAAAAAAAAAAAAAAGAAATCAAATGACAAAAAATTAAAAACTCCAAAAGTTAAAACTATTGATCACAACTTAAATCAATCGACGTCATTGGCAATGATGCCAAAAACTTGGTGTGTGAAAATCACAATACATGTGGCAAGTATACCACGTTGCCAAGTAATAAAGTATCAGTCTTTAATACTGAATTATCATTCCCGCGATGATGGTTTTGATTAGAAGTGCAATCAAGAATTATAATTTAAGAGTTGAATCACAAAAGAAGGGTTTGTAGAATTGAATTATTAGTAATGTAAATTAAATATGGCAACAATTAAAAATGCAATTTAAGCAAGTAGGATTTAATTCAAAGGTTAAGACGATTGGGATTCCGATTTCACCACTAATGTTCCCCCTAATTCAGGTTTCTTTGTTATTCAAATTGTTTCCGAATGACAACCTAGATTCCTATTCTAACGCAAGTGTTTCTCGAGATAATGCGTACGTCCTATGAACGACCCGATTAACCAATCTCTTAAAATTAATCTAATTCGCCTAGGGATTAGGGTTTTGTGAATCGTTGGTAGCATGTGAGGCTAAGGGTTGCACCACTCGCTATTCTTATCTCTAAGATATAGCTAAGTGATGATCAATCTCTCAGTACCACCTAGGTTTCTTTTCTCAAAGTTTCCCTAGGTTTATTAACAATTCATTAATGGTCAGTTAATGAAAAGCATTAAGCATAGAGAAGATCAATTCACAACATATACAATTGAATAACGACAAAATCAGAATTAGAAGAAAGCATTAGGATTACATCATCCTCCCAATTAAAAAGGAATTAGTTCATGATAGTAAAACTGAAATCAACAATCAATAATGAAAAGATAGGAAAACTTTGGGGTTGAATTACAAGCAAATTAGTCTTCTTCCTTTGCGCTCTTCACTCCTAGTGTGTTCTCTCTCTCCACCTTGACGACGACAAAAATGATAAAAAAAAACGTGAATGAATGCATAATGAATGGGTATTTTTTCCTTTAGTGTGTTTTAACCTAAGTGTCAAGTGTTTTGGGCCTTTTGCGATAGTGTCTCGCGTGAGATCCACTATGTCTCACGTGAGACACCTTTACTGAACCTTATTTATCATTCTCTATTTGCAACGTCTAGCACGAGATAAGTTAGTGTCTCGCACGAGACGCCTTTCAGAATCTCAATCCTTGCTTTCTGTTTGCTATGTCTCGCGCGAAACATATTATGTTTCGTACAAGACACTTCCCTGACTCATATTTTGGCTCATTTTCTTGAATTTCAGGCCCTGAAACACTTAAACAAACATCAAACATACTAGATATAAAAAGACAATTAAGTCTAACCAATTATACATTAAACTCGCTAAATCCTAACCTATTATAACTAAAAATTATAGAAAAAGTAAACAAAGATAACTCTTGTTGGAGATTTATCAATTTCTTAGGGCAAATATTAACTAGCCCCTAGACGGTATGTGCAAATTATGATATTATCGATGGCAATGAAGTGCATGAAACAAAACTAGGTTCATCAAAATAACGATAGTAAATGAGGTGCATCACCATTATCACTAGATACAATATCTTCACTATACATGACACACCTCTTAATAATAATATAAATTTGTGTGAGAAAAGGTAGCTTCATCAAGATTGGATATTCCTTTTAAGAAAGGGCAAACAATAATCGGATTTCTCGATTCATGACATAAAAAAGAAATGAAAAGTAAACAAAACAGAGATTATTATTTCACCATCAAAATAGTGTGGCTATGAGAATATTTCGTATTCAACTTCGTGTTAGCAGCAACTCCATTAGCTTCACTTACTCTTAACTCCAAAAAAAACTTTGTTAGTCCCCGGGCAAGGATACATCACCATATTTTGGATTAAGCAAGTCTTGGAGAGTCTCCACATAAATCTACACATTTTTGGAGGACATGCTATTAAACATTTCCACAAAAGAAGTAATTCACAAAAAAGTATTAAATCTGTAGATACTGTGATGACCTGTAGGTTCAGTGACTTTAAAGTGTAGGATAAAATATCTAAAGTAATCTAAAGTTGTGGTGACATGTAGAAGAGAGGAAGAGAATAAAAAAAGGAAATAAATGTGCATTGCAATGTTCCTAGTGTGCTGCAGTAGCACGATGGATGTGGGCGTTATAGCTCTCCTAGAGAGCTGCAGCAACACGGAGATGAAGTCCCACATCAGAAGCAACATCTAGAGGGGGTCTTGAGTTCCCCCAACATATAGAAGTCTCCCATGAGTGTTTAGACTTGTTAATTTACTCAAGAGTTTGAAGGTTCCGCTTTTAGTGAGACTATTCGCTCCAATTATACTTTATTCTTTTCCCCTCTTTTTCTTTTGTCCGTGGAGAAACAGTGCCTCTACGTAGGGTGTCAGGAGCTCTCAGCGTCCATGCTCCTTAGTTGTCATCCATTTTCAAGTGGGTGACTTTTTTGACAGTCTATTTTTAGATCATGTATTTATTTTTAGCAGTTTTTTATTTTATGCATGTTTTTATGAAATCTTAGGAGGCAAAACTTATTTTTGAAAATAATTATTTATTTAGAAACTTATTTATTTATGAAAGTAGATATTTATGAAAATATTTATGAATTTATTTTAGAAACTCATGAAAACCATTTTAGAACTACATGAGACCATATGTTTTCATGGGAGTGAGATCTAGGATAGAACTATAAGCCAACAACTTACATTGACCTGAAATACCTTGTATGATCGTAACTCAGAATATGATTCATGTAGAATTAGGGCAAGACCGTGAAGCCTGGACATGGTAGCCCATGACATCTGGTGTCATGTATAATGTCATGTAGATTAAGGAAAGACCGTAAAGTTTGAACATTTTAGGAATAATTAAACCGTAATGCTCGGATTGTCTATCTGGATAGCTCCTAACTTAATTATGTTTTCAAATGCTTTTACGTACTATGTATTATAATTATATAAATGTTTTCATGCTTGATATTATATTATGTATTGCACATGCATGTCATGTCTTTGAAATGTCCCATGTCGTCGTGTGTGCAGTCATTCGCTGAGGCTCTCCCCAAAGTTTTCACACCTCAACCTCCCCCTCTAGTTACAAGTTAAGATGTAGAACTAACAGTGCATGGAGTTTATGGTTAGTCGCAGTGATGTCAAGATTTGTGAATTAGCAGTCACCTTGAGGTGAAACTATCTATAGAACATATTAATTTTATTTTATTTTGTAATCGAGTCTTGTCTAGAGTGCTCCAATTGCATACAGACAAGATCTTCGAATCAATAACGTATTTTACATGTATAGTTGTATTTATCATAAAGAGTTTATATTTATTCAGAAAAAAAGTTTTTATTTACTTTTAATTAAAGTTAAAATGCATTTTTTTTATGAAAAACGTTTCTAAGAGACTTTCGTAAGAAAATTAGTCCAATTCTCAGGTAGTTACAGATACAGTACGATCAGAGGTGTCTCATTCACCCAATTGTCCAAGAGTAAAGTTTTTCCAATTTGACAATAGGCCATCATAGTGCCATTGTAGCCATCAAGAACACACTACAAAAAATGATATCACACACGTTAAGCAATATAATAGGGAAATGAATTATGGAACCTTTTGGACACTCACCAAACAGAGCAACTAGATCATCTTAGATTCATCAATAGCACCTGTTAAACTTTGATTTAACAAAAAAACTAGATCTAATTCAACTGAATGTGCCAAAAATGGATTCGGCTTCGATATCAATGAGAAATATGGAAAATGACGTCAAGATTTTTGGATGAAAAGAGAGAGAGAGAAAGTGTAATAGAGGGAGAGGAGGAGGAACCTTTAGATTTATTGTAGAATAGAAAGGTCTTGTCAATCTCACTTCCACCGTCAAGCTCACCTCTGCTGAAATCGCCTCTGAGCTCGCCTTCGTTGATCTCACCTCCATCGAAATCGCCTTCGTCGATCTTGTCTCCATTGAAATCACCTTCGTCGAGCTCACCTGAATCGACCTTGCCTCGTTTGAAATCACCTTAGTCGACTTTACCTCCACCAAAATTGATGGGTTGGGGAATGATTTACAAATACGTGGTGGTTGCCGGTGGTTTCTTTTCCGGTGGAAGGATTTGGGGCCAGGGATTTGACATGGGAATATGACGGTCAAAACGGCAGGCCGGACGAAAAATATGCATATTTTTATGGTCTGACTCGTTTATGGTAAGTCTGCGGGCCTAAATGGGCCGCGCCGTTAGCTCGTTTATTTTTTTAATTAAAAATTAAAAAAATTTAAAAAAATTCAAAAAAATCAAAAAATTACTTAAAAATTTTCACGGGCTAAACGGGTCGGACTTAAACGGGTCGGTCTAATTTTTTTTCAAATTTTCACAGGCCTATTTTTTGCATATAAAATCCGTCCATTTAATCGGGTAAACGAATCAGGCCCATTTTGACAACCCTACCTGAGAAGTAAGGGTGTGAAGAGAAAGATGAGCTCAAGGGAGAGAGTGTCCAACTCCAATGTGTTTGGTTTTTTTGATGCGTCAATGTGTCAAGTTTTTTTATTTTTTATTTTATTATTAATTTTTCTAATTTGTAACAGTTATGAAACCTCAAGGAAATACAAACCGCTACAAAACATTATGATTTGAAGCCATCAGCAGGAATTGCTGATCATTGTGGCGGTTAAGCAAACCACTGCTAAATAACAACTGCTAAGTTACACTTTTTTAGTAGTATTAAGCACTTGCTTTTCTCTCTCTAGAGGATAGAAATGAAGAAGAAAAAATGGAACTTTTGTCTTCGAAAGCATAAGCGAGAAGAAGATGAAGAGATTGAGTGTTTAATCACTTTGCAAGGAAACAAAACACCTATTTATGGGCAAATGCATCTCTTCACTCAAAGGATTGGGGGGAATATGCATCTTTTTGCCTAAGGAATGAGTGGCAACTGTGAATTTCCACTCTCCCACTCATTCATGATGATGCACAGAAATTGAGACAACAATGCACGTGGCTTGAGACATACAAATGCGACCATTGATTTGACAGCACGTCTTGTCCTCAGACAATGGGTTACTAAATACTTGATGTATATCCTTATAAGACGAAACCCTAATGTCCTCCTACAACTTGTAAACATCAGGTTGGGGGCAGTGTTATGGGATACATTTCAAGCCTAATCCTAAAGCCCACCTCAATCTCTCGCAGGGTCATCTTACATGTAAACCATGAGTTCAACCCGTATGAAGTAACGACTTCAAGTACTGTTGCTCACTTATCACTCAAAGAGATAACAATGAGTGACTAATGGTTTTGAGATCAATGTAACAACCTCATCCTGCATCGTCCGGGATCGCGATGTAACACATTTGATCATATCTTTTGATACTCGCCTACATAAGCACATAACCCTAAGACTATCAGCTTTCTTGCATTCGTTCCAATTTGCTATATATTATCTCAAACTATTGCTTATTTGAGCGTCAAAGTCTTATTATAGGTACACCCTGCACCATTGAAATATGACATGATCACCTCCACAAGCACCTCACCCTCGTCCAACTTAGGTTTCCAAGTAAAATCATTCCTCTCTCAATTTACTTGTGAACAACAACCAATTTCAAAAGCAAGGGCATTAATATTTTATTGTGATTTTTGTACCCATAGAAAACCGCCTTTTTTTCAGTCCTTACTATGCGTAAGCGAATGAGAAATGTGGGTTGTTTTTTAATATTTTATTGTGATGTTTGTACCAGTAGAAAATCACCTTTATTTTAGTCCTTACTATGCGTAAGAGAATGAGAAATATGGGTTATTTTGTTTGGAGAGGAGGGAGACAAGTGGACAATTAGTTTGTTTCTTTGGCCGAGGATGGAGACAGTGGAAGATAGATGCATGTATTTCACATAGGGGTTTGTGTGACTTCTTCATGGCGTGAATAAATGGTGTGACTAAGTGAGGACATAATGGACATTACAAAGACAACAAACAATGTTTAATTCTATCAGTAGTAGTGAAGGTCAAATTACACTAACTGAGGGGAGGTATGCAATCATGTTTTTCCTTAAATATATGAATAATAGTCATTAGAGTAAAAGGGATTTGAATTAATGATAAAGAATTTACTACCATCATTTCATCTATTTTGTATTCATTTGTCTTTGTCCCTAGTCATGTCATAATGTTATGAAAACTGATTTTTGTACTCGTTTAATTATTCGACTCACTATTTATTAGATAAGAGTTGTATGCCATACTACTTAGAAGTAGACTCCACATTTATTTTGTGAATATGTGTTGAACAATAAGTATAAAAGTGTGAGTTCAAATAAAGTAATGTTATTGGTACATTCATTTGTTTTTTGGACATCCAATATTCGTACTCATCAAATCATGAGGTCCACCATTGAGATAGAAGAAATGGGCACGGTTGAACACATTCTTTTGTGTTTGTAGGTGTTAAATGTCTTTAAAAATAGATGTACAGATAACACAACTCTTATGTTATAACATCACCAACCAAACTTTAATTTATGGATTGGTGTTTGCAATGAGTTGTGTTATTTTGACCACTTAAATGGACAACTAACAAACAATCTCACTCACAAAGATTTGTAGTTCATCATAGGGAAAAGAAAAAAAAATGAACATGGTAAATTTCACACCATAATAAGTGAATTATTTGTTAATTGTTTATTTAAATGGTCAAAATATCATTTCTTTTGAGCAATATACTTTTCTCCTACTCCGTTGATTTTTTCTCTGCCCCTCTGGTTGGGTCGGTTGTAGCCTTGCTGACTTCCGAATTTGGTCTGCTAATGGCGTTTCATGATGTTAATCAACCACTTTTTTTTTTCCAAACATGCTTTATGTAAACTGTGTTAGTTGTCTACTGTTGTGGCAGCGCAACACCAGCGTGGCCACTATCGTTTGCTTAATCATTACAAGGCTCAACCACTATACATAATTTATTTATATGTTTAGGAACTGGTTACCGAATCAAAATTATTATGTATGTTATCGCAAAAATATAAAAAAAATACGCACTATCCGCAAAGAAGATGCCTTGGTTTGGTATGATGGTATCCCTAATGAGCCATTGTTAATTTCTACTTGAAATTTCTGGTTTTCCTTCCTTTCCATTTTTATTTGGCTTAGAAGCAAATCAACCTTTCAATGTACCTGAAAACCAATTCAGTTCTGTCTAATCCTCAATTGCTTTTAAATACATGTTTGAGCCGGTGATAATAATCTGACGTAACTAATGGAAACCGGTGAAGGAATGCAAGTTGTATTTTATTTTTCTAAAAAATTAAAAGAAAATTTGAGGCTAAGGTTTTTATATACTCTAATGTCAGTGAATATATATAACTTCACAAAAGAAGGTAAGAATAGAATTTAAGTCTTGAAATCTAAAATTGTTGAAAATTATTTTTGATGATAAATCTAAAGTTTTCTGCCTCGGCATTAATTGCTTATATTTGAGCACAATGATATTAAGTCATAAATTCAAATATGAGGGAAGTAAAATAGTGCTATAGGGGTATATTTTCACGCGTCCACTGTACATCTATCAACACATTGTACACGGAATGGTCTACCTCCGTACTTAATAATTGTCATTTTTTCTCATATATCTTGTAATCCCCACTCTCATCTCATGCATGTGTGCACACATTCCTCGACCTAAACAGTTTGCACTTCTCTCTCTCGTTCTCGTATAGATTCCCTTACTCTCATTCAATACATAGACTTTTACAAAATATTACATAAACTTTTAAATAATAATACACAAACTTTTATGTGTATAAACAACATATACAACAACCAATTTTAAAATTTGATAACAACATACACAGACTCTAAAACATAAAAACACAAACATTAACACAAACTGAAACAAAGAATTAACTATCGGTCAAAATTTTTGGAACACAAACTTTTTTGGGTTAATTAAGTTTTTAGTCCCTGTAATATTGAAAAGTTTGGTTTTAGTCCCTACATAAAAGTTTTAGTCCTTGGAAAATTGAAAAGTTTGGTTTTAGTCCCTGGAGATGTATGAGAGTTGACTGTGCTGACGTGGACGCGTCAGGCGCTGACGCGGCGCTGATGCGGCGCGCCACGCGGGATGCCACGTGGGCATAACCTGCAAAACCCATGACCCGACCCGACCCGACCCAAATTTTATGACCCGCCCGTTAAAAAAAAAAAAACCCACGCCGCCCAATTCCCCACCCACCCTCCTCCCCCACCCATCCTCCTCCCTCAAA
>QANU01062480.1:376860-411796 GCA_003254905.1 Nissolia schottii
AAAAAACGTGCAGCCCATCTTCTTGTAGCTGCTGAAATTTCATTTTATTCCGGTTCCGGTTCGCTCGTGTTTTATCGTTCGCAGTGTCGGTGCGTCGCGCACAGTCGTCCGAAAAATATTCCGTTTGGACCGTCGCGATCCTCAATTTCCCACCTACCTAAGGGTATTAATGTTTGAAGGTGTTTGTGAATTTTTTCTCCGGAAGATTATTTTCACGTACACCGTTTTGCGTGCCAAATTTCATCGGCGAACAACGGCTGTTCGGTTGTCTGTCGAAATTTCTACCGCGACACGTCCAAATTCCTAGGGATATTTTAGCTAAAATTTCCCATCTCAATTCTCTAATCATGATTAAAAATTAATTAATCACGATTATTCCTCTAAGAGAAAATCGGGATGTTACATGTGTGTCCTAAGTTGATGTAATGAGGCCCTTTAAACCTTTCTTTCTAGTGCGGGGGAGCAGAGCTAGGGTGTTCTCCGTTGGCATGCCAAGGCTCCTTGAAAGCCTTTCTATTTTACTGTTTGGAAGTCAGATCTTGAGTCCTTCATGCTTTCGATTGTTGCGGACGAGGGCCAGAACAAGGAAGTTTCTGCTCTTATTCTTCAGGAAGCTATTCAGTTAGGTCAAGCATGGGTGTTCCATGCCTCGTACCTATCATCTCTGCCGATGTGTTGTAGTCGGATCCTATAATCTTTCGTAGTCATGAGACCGTCTAAAGTCTTTGCTCTTCTTGTGAGGCCAAAACATAGGCATTTTGTGCCTTCGACTTTGTCTTTTTGTTGACTGCTTGTCTTTCCTTTAGTATTAGACGTCAATGTGTTGGATGAATCACATTAGCATAATTTTCCCAATTCATAGTCATGTTCCACAATCTTCATGGAGACCCCTATCTTGGGAATCAACTGCATGTCTTCCGCAGAAGCTACTATGCTCGTGTCAAGGCAACGTGTTTGTCAGGCCAGGCCATTTTGTCGTGCTCTCTTTGGAGTTTTTGTGTAGGGGAATTGGTTGACCATGTTATGATGCCCCCCACTCGTGTTGAAGCAGGTAAGCCTCTGATTCGAGTTCTAGGTTTGTGTCACAAAATCCTTCTCCCTTTTTTTTTGTCAGGCTCATGAAACTAGAGCATGGATATTCTGCGTCTTTGTTGTGTCATCGCCTTTATTTAGGTTCCATGTTCACCTTAGTGGGGCATGGTTGCTGCTTTAGCACATCTTCTTAGAATGATCGACTTGTCAGGAACCTTTTATAGGATATGCCCCCCTTTTCCTTGGGCTTGTTTGTTCGCCCACTTGTTGCATACTTGTGTTCAAGGGTTGTCTTCAGTGATTTGACTCGCACCGTGGCTTTATTTCCATATGCAAATCAGAATTGGAAAGTCTTTAACAGATGCGTGAGTTGTTGTCAAACCTCCACATTCTTCTAGCCAGTGTTTTAGCGTCATTGAGGCGCTTCTTCACCCTTTATGAATGACTTGTTGGCGGCTTTAGCCTAGTTGTTAGCCTAAGAGTACTTGCTATGGTAGTCTGTGTTTGATCCAAAATTGTTTACAGAGTTTTTTGCTGATGCGACATATTCAATTGTATGAAAGATTAGTTTTTAGGATCCCTAAGTGGGTGGGATGTTGCTCCATGGAAGTGTGTGCGCTTCTAGCATTTCTGACATGGTTTGGGAAAATTTGTCGTGTCCTTCGTCGTAGCTAGCTTTGTTGGATTTCTACACCTAAGGGGGTACTTGGTATAGAGCCCTTTTATATAGCTTCCCCTCGACCACGGTGAAGTGGGTCACTTGTTGACTTGTTCTAGCATTGTCTATTTCCATGGAAATGACTCAATCTTCCAGGTGTTGGATTAACCCAGTGTGAACTCGTTTCCTTGGAGGGTTCCTCCTTGTTTCTTGTTTTGGGCGTTCGTCGATCTTTTAGTGCTCTGCTTGCAAGCAGTCACTAGTTGTTGGCTTTATTGCTTTGCTTCTAAGAGACATGCATTATCTCATTCTCATCCAAGCCCTTTGCAAATTCTCCCATCCTTTCTAGGTACTTATAGTGACATGACATTTTAGCATGTCATTTTCTTTGTGGAGGTAACAATCTATGAATCACTTCTTGGTTAGGAATTTCTTCTACACAACATCTTTCATGAGGTTAATACCTTCTTGTGCTTCGAACAACCTAGTTGGCTAGGTGATGATTTTGCCTACCACATCTAATTTGCGCAATTTCTTACTGATTGGCTAGTTAGATTGAATTGTGATGTCTTAATTCTCGAGTAGCTATCAGAGTGATGATGATCGTTTACTTTGTCTAGTGATGAAGGAGCTTGAGCCTTTACAAGGTTCTACTCACCATGTTCCTTAGTTGTAATTCCAAAGCCATTTCTTTTACCAAGGCTTCCCCTGCTGTGATGTTTGTCATCAAGCAGTAATTGAAGCTTTGATTTGGCCTAGATCGGAAGGTAGGTGCACTCTGTTCCTAAGATATGTTCTCCCTTATAAGTCAAAACTTCGCTAACATCTTTGAGTTGAGGCTACTTCAAGTCTGTCTTGCGAGGCTATTCATCTTGCTAGCCTTTAGGGCCTTTCATATGGAAGTCTGGCTTGTCATCTCTCAAATTACCCATTCCTTTTACAAGTTGGCCTTTATCCACCTGGACATGGATATCCTCAGTTAGAGCTAGAACGTGGGCATTCTGCACTCATAATCACTTGAATAGGTTAGTGAAGGTAAGGCATGTGTGTCTCACATGTTAAAGACTTTTGAGTCCTTTTCCCTGGGTTGGTTACACTGACGTGTTGTACCACGTGACTTTGTTTCTTAACTGCATTGTTTGGCTAAGTCTTTCTTTTATCTCCCATGACCATGTTTGTTTTTTGGGTGAAATGACGAAGTTCTCTCTTAGACGCCTCTTTAGGATTCTTCAATATTAAGACTCTAAATTCTTTATGTATATGTTTTTAGATTTGATGCTTGGATGTATACCCTTTTGACAGGAGGACGTGTTTTTTGGAACGAAGGGTGATCTATTCTCCTCCTTTCGAGTTCGCATCGCCCCCAAATCCTCATGCCCGATGCCTGAAATTGTCCATTATCCTTGTTATTGTTGATTAGTTGCTCAACCACTTCCTAGTATTGATCTTTGTTTTGGCCCCTTCCATTCATACAGTTGCAGTGGCACTTGAAGTCCCTATGCTCCAGACAACTAAGGAAAACCTATGGCTCTGATACCACTTTGTCACGCCCTAACTTAGGACGTGACCGCACGTAGAGCTACTGCCCTACAGAAGCTCTGGCGTGGCATACTAAACATGTATTAAATGCTCATAATGATAAAATAACTTTATTTATTAAAAACTAACTGAATAACTGTTTACATGTAATTGAATTGAAAAAAAATAATAATGAGTTTACATAATGTCAGTGTCTAAAAATGAAATAATGAATACTAAATAAGGACATTGCCCTAGGTTTCTAGAGCATAACTGTAAATACTCAGGTAGTCCCTACTGCGAAGCGGAGCTTACCACTAACGTCTAAAATCCTCGCTCACTAGATGAGAGGACCATTCTCACTGTTCTCAATCGAATCTGAAAATGTTATCAATGGAGATGTGAGTTGTCAACTCAGTGATGGGTACCTCAGTACCACTCAAATAGCATGTACTACAGACAATAGCATGGTATATAAATACATACATATATACTGAAGGAACATTTATATCAATAAAGCATATATATGACTGATATATGAAAAAAAAAAAAAAACTAAATGAATTGCACATACTGAATAAGCTAAAGGTACTAAATAACTGAGTAAATTGAATCAACTACTAGAAAGTAAAACTGGTCAATGTAAGTATGCCCACGTCCTTGGCAGAGGAGCACAATTCAAGGGAGCCGCAGGCCGACCTCACTTCAGTGGGATAAATTTAGGTGGTTCCGGTACGCACACAACCTGAATATCTGTGAGGGTACGCATACCCTAAGTTTGAGGAGGCGCTCGGGGGCCTGACAGGGCATGCATACCGTAACTGAGGTGTTTGGCACTCATATCTATCTACTACTGGGTCTGGGTTACGAGATCGTAGGATCTTGTACTATTCTAGGTAATCTATCCTAGAATTTACTGTTCATGAAGTCTTTTAGGGAGTTGTCTTTGATTACCATATTGTTAAGGCCTAAGGCTACTGATTATGACAAACGTGTCCTACTTACCTAATCTTGTTTATAAGTCCAAACTCGGACTAAGGCCCCACACTTAGGATAAGATTCCTAGGTAAGAGAGGTGCATCACAAACGAACATCTTAAGTGCCAAGTCTTGCTTTAGCCATAACCTGCCCTTTGTTAGGGTCCATTCCTTAACTGTAGTCTTTACTTAAAGTCTTAATATACAAGCCTAACCAAGAAACTCTACGGGATATCATGTCTAAGGGTCTAGGTCTCTGTCCTAACATAGCATGACATAGCATATCATAGTATAACATAAGCATAAACACATGGCATATAATATATTACATAAGCATGGAATCTACTGAACATGTATATGAATAACTAAATAACTACTAGTATGGTATGACACAACTGACTCTATTGATGGGCCACCACAGTGGGACCATCGCCGCACCGAGACAACTACTCACTTGGTGTCGGGAAAGGAGGCACTGGGGGCTCCAAGCGATGTGGCATTGGCACCGGGAAAACAACAAAACCACCATCAGAAACCCATAAAGAAATCTTTTAATTGGCAAGCCCCCGCAATAGTGATTTGGCATTGCTACGGTGTTTTGGCATCGCCATGGCGTCCTACGGACTACCGTGGGCCACCACCAACATGGTGACGGCGCCGGGGCCTACTACCCTAGGCCATCCTAAAGAAGACTGGTCACCTACCTAGGTGAAGACTTTGTATCTTCACAAGAGGGAGAAAAGAAAACTGAGCAAAACCTCATTCTAAGAAAGTAAAAGAGTTTGAAGCTCTGAGCGAGTTGGAATAGGGGGAGAAGAGCTCTATTTATAAGGGGAGAAATGGTCAAGGGCAGGGCCGAGCCCTCTCCTAGCCCAAAAAAAAATGCAGAGTAGGGCTATTCTGGCTTGCGTCTCACGCAAGATGCTGAAGTGTCTCGCACGACACGTGACCNACATTTCACTCTCAGAGTCTTGGTCTGAGGGGTTTATGCTTTCAAGATAATGAGTCATCAAAAGGGAATAAGTAATTGTATAAATAACAACTTATCTTTTCTCCAGCATCTAACTTCTAGTTTCTTTCCCCTTCCATTATCCTTGACATAGGGTTAGCTTTAATTGAGTACATGTGGTTGTTTTGCATTTTGATCTTCCCTAGAGCCTCGGTTTTGGATCTTGAAGCCTTAGCCTTAGATGCTTTCATGTCCGTTCTCCTAGGAGCTTTTAGTTTTGGGACTCTCTATGTTGTAAGGCTACCCTTCCATTTAGTTGGTGGGCTCTACCATCGTTTCCTCCTTGTTTGCTTTTCTTGTTAAGGTCAGACCACGAAATTCACTGTTTCAGGGAGCAACAGCAAACACACATAAGACAAGAATTAATGTAGCCTTAATAACCAAATTAAGATACATTTACAAGTTGTAATGACTATCAGATAATTAGTCGTTATGTGAAAATCTTTTAATTTAGCCATCTCCCTTGAGGGTGTCGACTTTCACGCTTACTTTCACGCTGAGTGTTTTTCCAAAATGAATAAAAAGAACTATAAGCAATTTAAATTTAAAAGGATAATAAGTGATACCTTATCTCTTAAAGTCATTCGCGGGCATGGTGATTTGGAATCTGGAGACTCAAAAGCTTAAATATGGAACAATCATGTCAATCTCTCCATGTGTCTGCCAGTTGAATGCTCCGCGGAGTTTCGAATTCGAACCTAGAATCAGGCAGTGAAGATTTTCCCAACTTGAGGAATTACAGGTTGAGTACTTGAGGTGTCAAGGACTTTAATTTCTATTGTTGATGGTGAAAGCAAAGCTGAGAAGCCTAGAGCAAAACATAAAAATTACAAATAATGTTTGAAAAGAGAAGCAGGTTAGAATCTCAAAAATTGAACGAGGGACAAAAGCATGTGGTTTTTGAACCTAGTGATTGGGTTCGGGTTAATTTTACGAAGATTCGAAGATGAATCTTTTTTGAAGAGGAAGAGAATGATATGTGCGTAGGGGGGTTAAAAATTGGTCATTACATGAGCTCCCAAAATGGACCACTCTTCTTCAGCTTAAATAATAGGAAGGCCTAACATGAAGAAGTCAGTTGAAAGTCCAAAATAGAGCCCAATTAAAGTGATCAAGTTACAAACAGATTGGGCTAAAATAACTTCGTTTTAATTAATTGAAATTAGTATTATTTATGTAATTTTCAGGCTTTTATTTTGGTCATTAGTTTCATATCACTTTTAGTCTTTCTTAGGTTAGTTTCAAGTGTCTTTAGAGTTCCTAGGTAGCTATGTTAGATAGAGTAGTCTTAGTGTTGGTTTCAATGCTAGTGGAGAATTAAATACTTAGTGGAAAGTGTAGAAAATCCACTATCTTGGGGCAGCACACTAAACCCATGAAAAAGAACTCAATGTAAATCCTCAAATCAGATTATTGATGAATTTTAAGTTTTTCTCCCATTGTGAGAGCTTCCCTTTTGTTCTTGGTTAAAGAACTAAATTTGATTTTATCAAGGCAACTTGTCGCGATCAACCAAGGCTTATCACTCACCTTCTCATCTTCATCATGAGTGTGACATCTATATCCTTCTTTCCTTCTTATAAAAACCAAAAAAAAAAAAAAACCAAACATAACCCATCAAATACCAACTAGTTCTAGCAAGGCGGTCCTGTGGAAAATCTGTTCGGGCTTCATCAAGTTAACACAAGCAGCCGAACGGGAATCATATCATTTGGTATTCAGAGCTCTGTTTTCCTCTGAGCTCCACAAAGCTCTGGTCAAAGGCTCGTCATACTCGTGTAGACGTCATCCCCAGGTTAAATAGAAAATTTTGGACCCATAGCGGAATCTCTTGACTGAGAGGAAATCTGATTCTGCTGAGAGATCCCTGATGTCGAGAGAAGAATCTGGGATCATGCATGCATCGTCAACGCTAGTTCTATAACCCTAGAAGGACGCATCCTCGGGTATAAAAGGATCGACCTGTCAGGTATCACATAGAACCCATCTTTTGATCTTAGCCACTTATATAAAGACTTACATGAGTGTCAAGGTACTTGGAGGTATCCTAACAGTCACGCTGGAGACACACCGAGGAGTCTTGGAGTCCTTTATTGTCTGAGGAAACTTCATCTCGATACATTGGCGCCGTCTGTGGAAATTAATGAAATCCCACATTTTGGACTATAGAAATCCCACATTGACATTTGTGATATTTTATTATATGATTATGTTAATCTATATGTAGATTGAATTTTATAAAATTTCACCAAGTGTTCTAAAATAATGGGTGAGGTGGGTACCCACGGAGCGAGAGCAAGTGCTGATTATTATGTTTAAAACCAAAGAGTAAGGGCAAGGCGAATAAAGGTTAGTGTTAATAAGATGCAAAGCAAAGTGAGGTAAACTCCCACCCCACCCCACCCCACCCATTGTCATCTCCAAAGAAAACTGAGTAATGACTAATCATTCTAACTTAACTTGGTAACATAAGTGCTTTTGGGTTTTTATTATTATTACATAAGTGCTATTGGGTGGTGGTGGTTGTTGTTGTTGTTATTATTATTTTGGATAAAATGTGCATTTGCTTTTAAACCACATATTAGTATACATTAGCACTTTGATGAACATATTGACTTGATCATATATTTATTATTTTTATTTTTTTTACAAATTTGACCAAAACTCATAGTTAGCATGTGACATAAGAATTGGCGAATTCTTCAATGGACTGTGACTGTTAGTAACCAATTTAACTACAGCCGCCCATATTTCAATCAATCGCTCAAAGTAAGAGTTTATTTTATAAAAAGAAAAATTCTAAATGATTTATATTTTAATATTTAACAAATATGAATTATTCATTTTACCCTTTCACTTTTGTAACCCATTAACTCACGTAGCTCCCACCGCCCCGCCAACACCACCTCTATTACCATCAATTCCCTCTCTGCCACCATCTCCCTTTCCCCCTCTCTTGCGGCTTCCCATCTTACACCCTTCCTATATCACAGTCAACGGTTCTGATATGTTAGGATAATAATTTCTTTGAACATTCTTCAATTCTTAGCAGATTTTGCTTTTACTCCTATCCTATGAGATCCAAAACATTTCAAGTTTCAAAAGCTAACTTTACCTTTTATATATTGGAACTTGAGAGTAAAAAGATGCTAGGTAACACTGATATGGCATCAAACAAGCACCATAACAAGGCATCACATGTCATCTTTCCTTGAAGGCAGTATTTGAGAAGCCTAAAGGTGGCAAAGTTCTAACGGTATAAGGAGCTAATGAAAGCTGAGGTGTGTAATCAGCAAATTCCTAAACAAATGTACAAACCTGTTAAGCATGGTATACAATGTATGCCTAGAAATCTATCCCCAGTCCACAAAGGGAAGAGATGGATATCCACCCTCTGGTGGAGGCTGCAGCGATGGAGGCAAATTGCCCCACCACACCCCCATACTATCCTGCACCACATTCCCTGCACATAAGTAATACCACAAAAATTAATCATATACGCAAACAACCAGTTACTAGTTAATATTACAGTGCATATGCAATGACTTAGGCCAATATTGATACAAGTGGTTTCATTTAACTACAACTTAAATGAGAAGTAAATTATATCAGTTAATAAACTTCGATGCGTAGAACAAAAGAAACGTGTGTAAACCCATATGGCACATGAACTCAACAACATAAAGAAATGTCCCAGAAATTCTAAGCATCACGAAGAAATTAGTAAATTAAGTTTACCTGGTGTAGTGGATGCGCTTATCATTGAAGGCTGTGGCATATTATTGGCACTGGGATGAAAATATTTGCAAGTGTTACCGTAACGACAAAATCCCTAAAATAGAGCCCACCAAAATTAGGAGAAAGATTGATTGACTAATAACTGATTCAAGCAGTGGGGAGTTGAGATTTGATTTCATACTGTGTTGACGAAGTGGTAGCAGAGGGGTTTAGACAATCCTTGTGGTGATGGTGCATTAGGAAGATGCTGTTGCTGCTGTTCAAGTTTGAAGGAATTGTACCAGCGAGCTTTGGCTTGTTGGTGCTGAATACCACGTTCATGTCGTTTCCGATCTGCTGGCGTGTCTTGGAACTGCTTATCACAGTAATCACAGTAATATTTCCGCACTGGCATTTTCTCTCTCAATCACAATCCCTTATCTCTTACTATCCTGCAGCACTTAAGCTCCAACTTCCTATCAACATTGTTTTCTTCCTAATTTAGCCAAGAAAACAAAAATGGATTAAAAATCAACTAACAATGCCCAATAAGTAATAGACAACCAACACAAGCACTAGCAGACTCCATGATCTTTCTTCTTCCTTATTATAAATATGAAAAATATAAATTTAAAGTGCCGAGCAATTTTGACCCTATTGGAATTGGAATAAGGGTGCTGCTTCAAGAACGCTGCATAATCTTTATGCTTCCACAATTGAACTAAAATTATTCGTACGAACAACTCAAATGGACAATTGAGTCAATAATGATACATTGTAGTTTAACACAAGCACGCACAAGCATATAAACACAAGTAATAATAATAAAGAAGAAAGCCGGCATTTTGACATTACCAACTACAAGATAACTAATGTATGCAACTAATTAGAACCATCAATCATTCTTCAGTCTTCCAAGTCATCCACCATTCCACTTACAAATAATCAACATAGTCATTACAGTTGCAGACAGACTTAAATCTGCGCTAAACGTGCTTGAAACAAAACAGCATCATCATCTTATAGATATGTGCCACACTCCAACAGATGCTCCATGTGCTGAATTATATGATCATTATAGATCATAACTCCAAAAACAACCCAGCATCTTCCAAAACATTAAAGCCGCACTAAAGCATCAACTACATCAACGAAAAATGGTGAGACAGCGGTGGCACCCGGTGGACGTGACACACAGTTCAGCAAAAACACACAATGAAAAGGCCTGTTCTATACTCTCTACTAGCGTACACATCCAGAACCCTAAATTCCTCGACCCCCAAATCACCGAACCCAAAAACAGACCATACAATATTAGTGAGAGAATACATAGGTGAGTGGTTTCATTTGTAACTAGAGATTGAGTTGTGTTACACGTTTGGACTCATTGCACTCTTTTACCTATGAATTTCTAAGTCTGTTATTAGAGCGTAGCTACACTTAGAGTCTTAGACACTTCACCCAATCATCGCCAACCCTACCCTCTAAACTACCACAACACACGAACCCAAACCCTACCACCAACACAACCCAATGCCTCACGAAGAAATGGGCACGATTTAGAAACTGGGAGCGCGTTCGAATGGTGAAAAATCAAAAAAAAAAAAAATAATAATATATCTTTGAATATGTGTGTGTGTGTGTGTGTGTGTAAAGATGAAGTACGTTAAGCAAAAGAGTAAGAGTGTACCTGATGGAGGAAGAAACCAAGAAGAGAGGGTCGCGAGGAAGGGTGGTCGAATGGTACCCAACGGCTGAAGAAAGTTCGAATCGCTCTGCAACGGGTGGCGTCTTCGATGTTCCAATATTTTTGCGTTTAAAATTTTAATTTAAATCTTAATTTTAATTCTTTCAAAATTAGAATAATTTTTTTTTTTTTTTACTACAAGGTATGCTTCACGCTGTCAAACTAATCACCTCATGATAGTGATCATGTCTCATAAATTATTAGTTCTTGACTAAAATTAAAATAATTTTATAATACTTTAGATTTGTCAAAAAAAAATTAGAATGTAAATTATAATTTTAAATTTAGTTGTAATTTTGTTTTTTAATGTTGTAATTTAAAATTTAAAATTAATAAAAAAATATTAATTAATACAATAACACATCCATAATATTCTAGTAAATGTAGCCCTCACGATTGTGGCCAACTCCATAATGAGGAAAAGTGTTTTTCACGCGTTTACAGGAAGCATGCAATAAGTGTTGCCTATGTTCATGGTACAAGCAACACATTTAAAGGGCTGCCTTTCTGTATAATTAAGGTAACTTATTGCTGTTGTTGTTGCCTTTGTTCTAACATGGGTAGCTTACCATGATCAATTTTAGTAGCTTTAAAATGTAAAATTTGCATAAAAATATCCTCAATTGAGCAGAGTCTAATCTCCTTCAAAATTGATACATTTATACTAACTTCAAACACTTTATAAAGCACTTATAATAATTGATTTTATATTTAATCATTATAAATACAACAAAACAAACTTAATTAATCTATTAATTAAAAATATCATCTCAAGGATGCATACAATAATGTCAATAAACACTAGGTTCCAAATTCGTGAATCAAGCCACCGATTCAAACAAAAGGAAGTAAAATATGTCTCACAATCACTAGTTATTAACTTAAACTATATTCACATCTTCATCATAGTTCATAATTTTTGGATTGTCTTCATAGTTATCAATTTGATCAAGGAGCAGTGCATCATCCTTGGCAAAATTTACTTACACACATTTTAAAAAAAATTTAATGGATCAATATTTTGAAAGGTATAAATAAGAGTTCAAAGTTAATTAGCTACACAAAATAAATGCTATTATAAAATTTTTCCAAATATAATGTATTTGAAAGTGTGTGAGAATTATATTATCCATTGTATTAATTAAATCTATAATATAGCATAATGTAAACAACACAATACCTAGCCATCATGTGCACTGTTTGCATCAAGTGGGTTAGATTTCTTATCAGGTCTCACAGAAGTATTTTCTCTCCCATTGTTCCTTGTATGATTATTCTTAGTAATTGTGGAACCTGCATGCTTATTTTGTTTGGTCTATACGTGGGTCTCATAATTCATTAGATATATCGTATGTCAAATTTTGGTCACGTGTCTATATCATGATTCTTTATTAAAGAGGATAAACAATAATTTTAATAACCTAAACCCTAAATTTATTAAAAACTAACAATTCCTGGCGGATAACTTTTTTCCTCGATAATTTATAATTTAGTCATTACCGGATGATATATCTGTCAATAATATGTTGGCACCACTTAATACCAAACTATACTAGTAGAAACACCACCAAATAACTATCCACCAAAATTTCTAACGTTTTCGTCACTAGAGTTAAAAAAGACATTTACCGGCAAACAAGGGACATAAAATCTGTCAGGAGTTAGCATTTTTGTAGTAGTGTACAGCTACTCGTGTACTTAAAGATAGAATCAATTGAATTGTAACAACCTATAGCTTTGATTTTATGGTTGTGGCTAGATGGGGCTTAGCATGTTTGATATTTTAATGTTCTTTTGCTCTCTTGGGCATTTCTCCTTAGGGGTTTTCCCCGAGAAGGTTTTCTAATGTTGTCCCCTACATGAACCATGTGTCTCGTGGGCTTGCCTTGTGCAACGCCAACTTCGGCCTGTGTATTGGCCTCCCAAATTATGTGCTTTCCTTGATTGTAATATTTTCCTCCCATATTTGTAATTGGGCTTTGATAAAATGAAATCTTACCATTTTTTACCCCCAAAAAAGTTTGAATGAATGCCAAAATAAATTTCCCCCATATGAAAGTGCTCCATAGGAATGGCAATGGGGCGGCGGGCGACCTGTGGTCAAAAATTTATCCTCATCCCCGCATAGTACCTGCTTTCTATCAAACCCACGGATAAATGGGTACTCGTGGATATCCACATATATCCAATACATTATTAAAAAAAATTTAAATTTAGAAAACAAATACAAAATAAAAGTAAACTATAATCATAATCATAATTTTAAAAAATCAATATAATTGAAGTTATCAAAGCATAATCTAAATAGGTCCAATAAATTAAAACACCTAAAATAAAAATAAGGATTAATACCCTACTTAGTCTCTGGACTTTACAGGCTTCCCCTACTTAGTCTTTAGATAAAAAATAAAGATCTGTTAGTCCATAGACTTTGTAAACGTTGGACACGGTGCTCCCTTTGTCCATGACGTCATTAACAAACGTTGAGATGGCGTTAACATAGACATTTTCTCTCTCCTCACTCCTAGTTAGTCCCAAAACAATGTCATTTTGATAGTATAAAGTTCAAGGACCAACCTGACCAAAAAAATTTGATGGTAAAAATGGAGTGTGGGAAATGGTGGTGGTGGTGTAGATGAGATGAAAGTGGGGGTGGGGTGTGTGTGGTGATAGTGGGAATGGGGTAGGAGGTGGTAATGGTGGAAATGGGGTGTGGGTGGTGAGAATGCAAGTGGTGGTAGTGGGTTGAAGGTGGATGCAGTGGTGGTGGAAGTATAGGGACTAATTAGTCCCTAAATTTTTTTTTGACCAAATTGGTCTTGAGAAAATGTTTCTATTAACATCAGCTCAACATCAGTTAACAGTGTTGTAGACGAAAGAGTCAATGTGTCCACCTTTTGCAAGGTCCAAAAACTAACATTTCATTATTTTTGTCCAGAGACCAAGTAGAGGCAAGCGTGTAAAGTCCAAGAACTAAGTAGGATATTAACCATAAAAATAATTAAAACCTAAAATAATATTATTTGATTTAAATTTAAATTAATCAAATTAATATTCAATGAAATGTAATACATATAAAAAATAAATATTTACAGATAGTTTAAACATTTGATATCAACTCCCCGCAGGCACAAGAAAATGATCCCCTCCCCGTCCCGTTTAATTAAAACGGCCATTAAAAATATCCATCCGCAGGTTGGGGGGGGGTGAAATTGTCATCCCCAGTGCTCTCTCTACCATTACTTAGCAAGTTATGGTCTCAGAAGACTGTAAATTTCTTAAAGCAATGCGAAGTGAGAATAATATTTAGAGCAATATGGTAATCACATGGTCTGTGGCTGGCTCATGCCTACTGCTACTCGTTATCACTTGGTAGAAATTGCAACTGCCCTCAACTTGCTTCGATGCACGTGTATTATGGTAGTCCTGACTGTTGGATTAACAAAGGTCAACCAATTCATTATGGATTTTAATATTAATATACAGCAAGACACCAACACAAGGGAAAAAAGTGGTGGAAATTAACGAATGCAGACAGGTAAGGGCAAGGCCATCACAACTACCAACTACCATGCTAAGCATAACTAAATTAGCCAACAACCCATCATTTGTCTCACGTCAACAAATACAAATACTGATACACCATTTAGATAATTGCAGACGTTTGTCTTCTACTGGATGTTACAATCTGCTGTGATGATCCACGAAACAGGGTATTCTGGATATCCATCGAGGGTTGGGTTATATTTGCGTACCATACATATATCTCTAAATCTGCTTTTACAACAAGGCAACCGAATACAACAAAGATACCAACAAATATCATATCATAAATAGATGTAACGCAAAGCAATCATATGGAAACAACAGTTCTGTAACATTTCACACCATATCACAACCCAAGAAACGGGCATTGCTTCCTCGCATGCTCTGGAACCAACTTCACCAAAGTCTCGACAGGGACATTCTTCAGTTCTGTATATACAGGCAGCAGTAACATCGAATGTCAGCCAGAACTACTTGATGACAATGAATGACCAGAGTTGCACAAACAGAATAGCTATTCCAAAATTTAACATACCATGAGATTTGAAATTAAATAACGGCGGGAGGAAACGGCCATTTGGCAAGCGAGTGCTTGGGTCACGAAGCTCATCAAAGAAAGGATGGGTCAAGGCATCTAACTGCACCAAATAAAGTAAAAAAACCCATTATATAAATCCTTGGAAGATGAGAAACAGCCATTGATTGATTAGATTAGAAACCATAAGAAGCCAAACACAGGCTTGCAGAACCATTACATTACAGAAGGAAGCACTTTTTTTTTTTTTCAAATGTCAGCTATGAAGTCATATACTTACAGCTGAGCACCGCAGGTTCGGTGAGTATTGTAGTAGTCTTGATACCAAATCAACAGCTTCTGGAGGCATGCGCTTATGGAAGATCTTGTAGAAGAAAATCAACAAATATATTAGTATAGTGCGCTCAATAAGGAGTTTTAAATACATTAGTTTAGTGAGGCTTAACTATAAAACATGAAATGCCAATAGGGTTATTATTTGCAATACCTTGTGCCATGGATGTGCTTTAATCTGCGGGAATTTAAATTCTGTGTAGTTAGGGTTCATGCATTTAATCTCTTCCCTTGTCGGAGTGCCCAGAACCTATTAAAACAAACAACAAATGGATCATTTATATGTGAGTAGTCACTATGTAAATTAGCAAAGCCACCGATCCAAACGATCAAGGCAATATATCTAGTGAGTTAATCATATATAGTACACTAACCTCAAACGAAGGGAGTCAATGCAAATAAGTAAAATATAGAGCAAAAATAAAAGAAGTTAAAATGATCACAAAGATTACCTTGATGATCTCAACAAGCTGATCAACTCCACTCTCACCAGGGAACAAAGGCTGGGAAAAGCAAATACAATTTCAATCAAATGCACCAAATCACAAAATTCAAAAACCTCACATCAACAGCCACAAACCTGTCCAAGAAGCAGCTCAGCTAAAACACAACCAACAGACCAGACATCAATAGCAGTAGTATATTCAGTTGCTCCAAAGATAAGCTCAGGTGCTCTATAATATCTAGAACATATGTAAGATATATTTGGTTCTCCTTTTACCTGTCAAATGTCAGACCAATAAGTTATCCAAGACAACAGAAGGTGAAAGAGAATGGTTGAAGAATGAAATAAAAGAAATGTGCATACGTATATATATAACATACCAAGACTTTTGCACTGCCAAAGTCACATAGTTTAACCTGGTGGGTGTGTGGATTGACCTGCAATACAAACACGATCAGTTAGTATCTTATACCCAACAGTCCTGACACCAGAGTTTGAATTAGCAGTTTCCCATCTTTTAGCCACTTGAAACACAACCATAAATATGAAGCATCGGAACAACAAAAATAGAAAGAAAAAAATTGATCAGATGATATATATTAAAATTGAAATAAAGAGCATACCAAAAGGTTTTGAGGCTTGATATCCCGATGGCAGACTCCAATACAGCGATGAATATAAGACAATGCCCTAAAAATCTGCAATACATCAAGAAAATTGCTACAACCTCACCATGATGAAGGCTGAATACATGAAGGACAACATGGCATACCTGGTATGTATAGAGTTTCACATATATCAGTGGCATCCTTTGGTTCAACTTGTTATAATGTTTGATCACGCGATGAACTGTTTCAGGAACATACTCAAGAACCAAATTAAGGTATAGTTCATCCTTTTCAGTGGTTGAAAAGAAACAATGCTTCAAAGAGACAACATTCGGGTGGTCAAGAAGGCGCATTGTTTGCAGCTCCCGGTTCTTGTACCTCTTGTCTTGAAGAACCTTTTTGATAGCCACAGTTTCACCAGTTTCCAAGCATTTAGCCTACAATCATACAAAATATCAGGACTAGCGAATACATATATCACAATGATGAGAAGGATAAAGGAACACATCTCATCCAGTTAACTAGAATTGTTACCTGGAAGACAACTCCAAATGATCCATGCCCTACAACGCGCTCTGCCATATAGCTAATAGTCTGAAAGATAAAGAAATATAAATATATATATATATATATATATATATGATTATTCTGAAGTAATAAACATAAAAAATTTAAAGGGGGAAAGTAGAATAGACAACTAAAGAGAACATGTAAATTAGGGTAAACCACACCACAGGATATCACCCTATCCTACAATATCTCATAGAGATTCTTCAATTAGTAACAACTGGCGCAGAGACTTGTCAATCACAAGACACAACACAGACATGATGAACAGAACAAGCAAATAGATATGCTGCTCAATACTCGCTGCAGAAAGTAGAGCTGGCACACTACTGAAGTCTTCAGAGGAAAAAGCAATCATTTCACTTCAAGGACAATTAGAATGTATTCTCATTTCATTTTTAATTTTCAAAACCGCATTAGCTATAGGAATGGTGGGGGAAAAAACAATTACACACAATAATATCAAGACGAAGCATTAATCATTTATGGTCTTTCAAGCACCATGATGTAAGCACAACACGTTATAGACCTTGCAATAGTTAAAATCATTTCAAACCACATACATATGACAATAGAAAAATAAAGGGGAAGGTATACCTGCTTTGGTTGACCATTTCTACCACCAATTGTAGTCACAATGATATGTCCTGTCTCCGTTCCATTCCCATCAACAACTGTGGCTTCCATTTCCTGCGAGATGAAACAAGCTTTAAGTAACTTGGCCTAAACTTTAAAATTAAACCTGAACAAATCAAATAATAATAATAACGGAGAGAAAAAATGTGAAGAATTGGGAAAGAGGGTCACAGACTCTATCATCTCTAATCTTCATATCGTTCATCTCCTCTGGCAATCTGTCAACACCAGCTGCTGCATGAGCACTGCCTTCTCGCAAACCTGAAGTTGGTGCTACACCAACCGACGCCATCTTCACCCAATCCCTTTCTCTACTCAGAAGCTAACAACACTACACATTTACCTGTTAGAAAATCAATTCCATCACTACGAAAATCCTTTTTGAATATGCTAGAAAAAATTGAGAATTAGTCAGAAGCAAAACTTTTGGAGTCAATAGACATGGAAACTGAACCCAGCATAGGAAAGTTGCATCTTTCACACACGACAAACATGAATTAAATAAACAGAAAACAAAAGAGCAATAAATGAATGCAAATCCTAAATACTCATTTTGGGGGAAAAAAAAATCGAAGATCGACCAATCACATAAAATCCTATAAATCCAGCGGAAAATCCATCGTTGAAATCAGCTACCTCGACAACAGGTAAAAAAAAATAAACAAAAAAACACAAATAGAAAAGGAAACTAAAAAATCCCTAACCAGACCTAACCGAAGATCCCCGTAACCGAAAGCGAAGCAAACCGATCCAAACAAACGGAACAAAATCAACGATCAAGACACACATCGAAAATACCAACAAGCGTCAGTTACTTCCGAGAGAAGCCGAACAATGAAATTCATGGAGAAAAAAATTAATAAAATAAAATAAGCTACGGTAAAAATGAAAAGGAAAAAAAAAAAAAAGAGGAGAGAAAGGAAATATACTGTTTGGAATGAAAATGAAGGAGGAGAATTGAGTTTAGTAGGGGGAAACGGCGCTTGGAAGGATCAAAAGGGTTAGAAGAGAATGAGATCCATGGATGCGGGGGTTTGGCTTTCGCGTTCTTTGGTTTTGGATTTGTGTGAGCAGCAGTTCTGCTTTTTTGTGTGGTGTGCTATAATGCGCTGGTGACAGTCAAAGAACAAAACCAGTCTTATTATTATCGTATTTCTTTTTTATTTTGTTTTAAATGTGTATGTTTTTGGTATATTAAAAAAATAGAAAAATCTCTGTGTGTGAACTGTGAGGGCTGTGCCTTGGTTCTCTTTCTCTTTTGACCGTTCAAAGTTTCAAAGTTCAAAGTCACTCGGTAATACTAAAATGTCAACAATTTTAAATCCAAAAATCTATTATTTCTTATGTAGATTTAAGTTGATGAGATTTATGAATGAGTGGCTCCATCTTGAATCTTGAATAAAGTTGAGGTAAAGTTAAGACTTTATATCTTAATTCGTGTCAAAAAAATTTTATTGGTGTTTACATTGATCTTTCAACTCAAAAAAAAAAAAAAACTCTAAATTGATCTATAAACGTCTTCAATTGATTCCTGAACACCCCTCGTTAGTCCCTAAACATTTCAGACAAAAAGACTAACAACATTTGAAATGCTTAAGGATCAGTTTAAAGCCTTTTTTTGTTTAGTAGTTAACATAAGCACTAGTGAAAAGTTCATGTATTAGAGCTCTAAAGTTAATGAAACTTCACTCTTTTGTAAATATATTTAAAAGGATTTTGTATTAAGAGATCAAAAGTAAAATGTTTTGCGGTTTTTAATGTATTGAAAACTTTTAGTTTATATTTTTTCAATACAATTTTTCTATCTTTTTATTCCTTAACAATTGCTAGAAAATCCTTATCTAAAAATAAGTTGTTAAATTTGTATCTATAGATTCAAGAAAATAGTGAAGTGGCTTCTTGTTTGACACCTTCATTTCACGTGCAATATATACGAAAATTATTTTAAATTTATTGATCTTATTTTTTTATACAAATTATTTGAGCTTTATTATCAATATTTTTAAATGTTAGATGTTAAAAAAAGTTAAGGTAGAAGAGATTTAATGGGATCAACTAGAATAAGTTTAATAAAATTTGAAATTTAAATGAGAAAATATTTGGTGGGGTCAAGTAGAATAAGTTTAGTGAAATCTAAAATTTAAATTATGAACAATTTAGTGAGATAGATTTGGTAATAAGACGTTAATAAAGACTCCAGTTAAGGCATGGACCCTAACAAGGGGCAAGTTCTGGCTAATGCAAGACTTGGTACTTAAGATGTCTGTTGTGACGAACCTCTCTTACCTGGGAATCCTATCTTAAGTGTGGGACATTAGTCCTTGAGCCCGGTCTAATAAACAAGATTAGCTAAGTATGACACATTTTTCATAATCAGTAGCCTTAGGCCTTCACAACATAGTAATCAAAGACAGCTTCCTAAAAAACTTTTCAAATAGTAGATCACAAGATAGATGACTTAGAGCAGTGCGGAGTCAATGGCCTCGCAACCCAAACTCAGTAGCAGATAGGTATGAGTGCTAAGCTCCTTAGATTATGGCATGCGTTCCCTTTTAGATTTAGCAAATTAGGTGAGTGCAGGCTCCTTAGATTAGGGTATGCATACCCTCACAGGTATCTGGGTTACATGCTTATCAGAACCACCTGGATTTATCCTAGTGAAGTAAGGTCGAGTCCTTGAATTGTGCTCCTCCGCTAGAGGATGTGGGCATACATACAACAGATAAATTTTACATTCCAACAGTATATTCAATTTACTCAGTATATTTAGTTTATCTAGATTTACCTTATAACAGTTATTCATGCTTTAATTGTTAATTATTCATTCAATATATGTATATGTGTGTGTGTGTGTGGGTATCCATATTCCATGGTATTATATGCAATATATGCTATTTGTGTGGTACTGAGGTATCCACCACTGAGATGACAAACTCACCCCTTGTCGATAACTTTTTCAGATTTGGTTAAGGACAGTGAGAGCATCACCCTCGTTCAGTGAGCGAGGATTCAGGCATCAGTGGTAAGCTCCGCTTCGCAGTGGGGTCTACCTGAGTTATATAGTTATGCTCCAGACATCTAGGGCAAGATCTAGCATTCTAGCATTACATTTCAGTTGACATATGATGTAATTCAGTATTGATTTTGAAAATAGTTATATGAGAACAATTATGTTAAAGTTGTTATTTCATAAATAAAGTTATTTATTTATCATTATGAGCATTTCATGCATGATTATTATGCCACGTCAGAGCTTCCATAGGACAGTAGTCCTACGTGTAGTCACATCCTAAGTTGGGGCATGACAAAGTGGTATCATAGCCATAGGTTTCCCTTAGTTGTCTAGAGCATAGGGACTTTAAGTGCTATCGCAACTATAGGAATGGAAGCGCGTCCATTTGTACGGAGTGGACTGGTATCTGAAACCTTCAGTAGAGTCAATCATCAAGTCCAGAGTCAGTGTCTTTTAAATACTTATTCGTAACAAGTTCTTGGCCCCACCCTCAGGGTATCATGACAGGCAAGAGATCTTTTATTAGTGCCACCTCGGGCGACAGTGCCCGTTTGACCAGCCTGGACAGAATCGTGGCCCAGATGGCCCGAATAGTGACAAATATAGCTTGTTTTAATACATAATCTGGTACCCCTTCAGACGATGCGATCGTAGACCATTTTCGGAGCTTGCACCCTCTAACGTTCAGTGGCAATACCTCAACAGATAACCCTCTACGAATTCCTTTTACAGTTGAGCAGATAGTAGAGATGATCCACGTCCCTTCCTCCAAGGTGATAGAACTAGCAGGATACTAGTTGATTGGTCATACTGCACGATATAGTGGCTTGAAGAAGAACAAGGATGAAGGCAAACCTCAGCTCTCATGGGAAGAGTTTTCCACCGAGCTCCGTGAGAGGTTCCTCCCACCAGTATCATGGATTGTCTGGTGGATGAGTTCCTGCAGTTGAAGCTCACCCCAAGTATAATGATGGTAGAATACAACAAGTGTTTAACCAACCTTAGTCAGGCTTCTGATCAGTTGTTGATGACAAACTGAGAGAAAGTTCGACGCTTTGTAGGCGGCCTCCCCACCTAGTACCAAGTGGGTTTGTCCGCACATGTGGACAAGTCATCCTACCCAGAGATAGTGAATACTGCCATCCGAATTGAGACTAATTTGATTGCTCAGAGGGCCTCCAGTGAAGTAAAAAGGTCCAAACAGCAAGGTACCTTCACCAGCCGTAGTGTAGGGCATGTCGAACCTAGTAGGGTCCTCCGTTAGCCTTTCCCAGGCAGACAGTTTCCCCAAAGCCCACTCCAGTACAGAATAAAGGCAATCAGCAGGCAAAGGCGCAGTTCTCAGGGAAGACACCCTCCTTTCCCAGTTGTTCAACCTGCGGGAAGCACCACCTTGGTCCTTGTCGTTATGGAACTTCAGGATGCTATGAGTGTGGAAGAGAAGATCACATAAAGAGGGATTGTCCCAACCTTCAAGTAGCTTCTAGTCAAGGGTAAGTACGCCTAGGAAACCAAGCCACTCAGTAGGAAGGAAGCTTTGGTGGACTATGGCTCCAGCAGCTAGAGTTGCTCAGGGTAGGGGCCCAAATCATAGAAGATAAGGAAACATCTTTTTTGGTGGCCTAGGCACCAACAGCAGAGGAGTTCCCTGTTTGTACGCCTTGACCCATCAAGATGCTCAGGCACCAAACACAGTTTTAATAGGTATCATTTCAACATGTTCTTTTGATGCTCTTGAGTTAGTATCCAAGGTCCTCATACCCCTATGTATCTTCATTCGTGGGTAAGATATCGCCTCCAACTCTCGGGAGTTCGTTTCGAGTCAAGGTAACATCAGGCAAACCTCTCACGGTATGTTCAGTTTAGCGCTCCTATGAGATCAGGATTATGAAATGGGTATTGTGTCAGATGTCAAGCAGAAGGTCTAGGTTTAGCATAAACCAGTTAGTGCCACTTCGAGCTAGCCTCAAGGTCCAGGTTGTGTCCCTAGAGATCAAAAGATGATAAACCGAAGGTTCCAAGATGAGGGAAACACCACGGAGATCCAGAATGGCATAGTATCAGACTCAAAAGGTGTGATGTGATGCAGTTGTATGGCCCCAAGTTGGGAGAAGGTGTTGTAAGAGCTGATGAGCAGCACAGTGTCAGAGTTTTTTGTAGACTCAGAAGGGGTGCTACAAGTAGAGACGTGATTGAGTGTTCCAAACAATAGCAATTCTTAGGGAAAGAAGCTTGTAGATCGACGAAGACGTACTAGGGTTTCAAGAGGACTCTTCTGGAGGAAGATCCTAAAAAAAGATGTGGGAAGCTTTGGGATGAGGTGTCTTGCTTGTCAGCAAGTTAGAATCAAACACCGACAGCCAACAGGAGAAGATATAGATCCCTCACTGGTTAGTTTGAAGCAGGCGAAGCAAGGCTGATAGCCTCGAACGTCATTCAAGACACCACGGACAAGATCAAGCTCAGTAAGGAAAGATTTTTGGCCACTCAGTCTTGGCACAAGTCTCAAGCAGACTAACATGGACGCAACCTACAATTTGAGATTGGAGAGAAAGTCCTTTTGGAGGTTACAACGAGATTTTGGTCAGTAGCATAAGAGTCTGACGATAGTGCATCTCGTTTTCCATGTATCCATGCTCAGACGTTATATCCGCGATGACAGACATGTCCTAACCCAGTAGGGCCTCTGCATAGAGCCCCACAAGTCCCACCTAGAAGAGCTAGTAGCAATAGTCAAGTCAAAAAGCTTCACTAGAAGGAGGTAGCCTCGGTGAAAGTCATTTGGAGGAACCACTTTGGAGAGGAAGCGACTTGGGAAGTAAAGGATGCAATGACGAAGACCTACCCTTACCTTTTTGAAATTACATTTTTACTCTTTTTGCCTAAAACGTTGTTTTTATCCCGTAAATCCTGATTTTCTTTGGAATTTTCGTTATCCAAAATCCAAAGGACTCAAGACTTCCAAAGGTTTTTGATAGCTCTAAACTCATTTTTCATGAAAACAAACCCAGATTTTCAGCCCTATTTTTTTAAAATTCCCATTTTGCCATTGTTCGCCCGAAAACTTCGTTTTACTAAATTTGTTCGAGAAATTCGTTGAGGGCTCCAAAAGTTTTGAAACTTAACACTCCCACCCGATTTTTCATGTAGATTTCAAAAATGAGGTTAGTTTTCCATGATAAAAAGCTCAGCCTACAGTTTATACTCAAACCGAGATATATTTTCTCTTGTACCACTCTAAAAACCCTAAGTTCATCACCAACTAATCTTTCAACCAACTTATCTCCTAAGGGTTCTCCTCAAAATCGAATCCTCCTCTCTTTCTTACAACTCTCACCTTTTTCTTTTACACATAAAACTTTAATCCAAAACTTTGTTAAACTTCATATTCATATCCCTCAACACAATGGTACAACATAGTTGCTTTAAGAACACAAATAGCATATTTTCACAAGAGCATACATAAACATATTTTCATACATCAAACACCATAAACATGTCACTTAGATAGTGGGTTTTCAGATTACCCACTTGTAATAGGTTTTTGAGAAGAAGAAGGAAGCTTTGAGTGAAAGTCTCTTTTGAAGCCTTGGTGTCTCCAAAGCTTTTGATCACCTTTTCTCAAGAGAAAAATTGAGAAAAAAAAAAGAGATGAGCTACGGTTTTTGATGAGAGGAAAGTGAGGAAAATTTGTGAAGATGGTGGTGTTGTGTTTAAGGATTTTTAAGGGAATGAGATGGAGTTTCAAGAGATGGCCAGATGGTGTTCTTTTTTGGTTGCAAATGAAAGAAAATGAAGAAGTAAAGGGGAGGAGTTGCTCACGGTTTTTGGGTGAGAAAATGAAGCAAAGAAGGCAAGGGTAAGAGGAAAATGAGAGGATGAAAGAATGGTCTTCTAAGATTGCTTGGGCTTGTATTTATAGAGAAATGGAAATGAAATTTCTCTAAAGATTTGGGAAGTGAAGCTACTACCAAGAGGGCTAATTGGTGAAGGGAGATTAAATAAATTTTAAAGAGTTGGAAGTGATGGAAGCATGGAGTGTGTAAGTGAGTTAGTGTGTGTAAGTGAGTTGGTGAGAAAAGATGAGAGTGATGGCTGCCATTGAAGTGAGGGACCAGTGTAAGCTTAGGAAATTTGGTGAAAAATGAGTGATTAAAGTGTGTAAGGTGATAGGATGGAAGAGTGTAAGAAAGCATGATCATTGTTGATCAATTTTGGCCATACTTAGCTTTAATTTTTGGGAGAAAATTAATAGAATTTTGGGGAGAAAAATTGGGAGGCTACGGCTGAACTGGCCAAAATTTGGGAAATAATTGATTAAAATAGTCAAATAGTGAATAATGTGTATAGAGTTTGTATAGTAAAAACACATAGTGTGATGATGGTTACTTAAGCTTGGAAGAAGTTAATTAATTTTGGGAAGCAACACCATGGTATATACACAGCTGGGGCTAAATATTTGTGAAGGAAAATTGTGTTTTTGGGCAATGGTGAATAGTTTGTTGGATCGTGTTTGGTCGTTAAATTTCCGTGTATGTGCGTTGCCGTACGTGCGCGACGATTTAACGGATATCCTAAATTTTCTAAACATAGAAACACATCATACTAACCTTTCTAATAAGAAATTTAAATTAATCCAAGTTACTCGTAAATCAACTTTTATAAAAGTGTGTTTTACAGATACCTTTGATACGTAATTAAATTCCGGCGATGAAAGATAATTGAGCTGGATCTTGCGGAACTTTGCAAGATTACGAAATTATTACCTTAATCATCATTATAAAAAATATAATTAGTGATTTAACATTTTCAGTCTTAATAAATCACTCGTACATTTATTTATTTCGCAAAATATTTGCTAAGGAAAAAATGGAATTTTACAGATGACATCATGTTTGTTTGAATTTATCCGAACTTTGATACTTTGGACAATGAACCGTTGACCGAAGTCACGAACATTCTCTGTGAGGGTCTTCATCGTTAAGCCATCGGGATCACAACCGAGAGAGTTCTTTCATGCTTCGTCCATGCTGGAAGATCAATGCGTTTTTGTGATGATGTCAAGGATGGAGATGGCACAATGTGGAAACTTTATGTGTAGTTAAAAGGGTGAAGGTGAGATCGAGATCCAATCGAGACAATGTTGAGGTTGGATGGTGGAGCGACTGCGTGAAGGGCAGTGGGGGATGGCGACAATGGTGGGTTTGAAAGAGAGGGATACTAGATAAAGGGTGGAAGAGATTTTAGAGAGAGAACCACGAAAGGTAACTGCAAGGCTACACTAGGATAACTGTACAAACGGCACAAGAAAATTTGTTTGGCGGCACAGGAGAAAACTCTAGCAGAGGTCATTTGCTAAAAAAAACCATTATCTCTAAATAAGTTTCGTGAAGATTTAGAGATTTAGTCACTTATTTTGTTAGTCATTAGGAAGTTTATTATTATATATGAAGTGAATCTAATTATTCCTTTGAGTAAAAAAAATATTATTCCTCATGGTCTCTGGACTATGTCAAACAATATCAAAGATTTAAATTTATATTCTCGCATTATGAAAACTAAATTTGATATTTTTAAAGTAAATTTTGGAAATGATTGTGACATTTTGGTCTTGATTATATTATTGGTATTTATACTCTATTATCATGAATCTGATTAATCTGACCTAACTAAAGGCTTTCTTATAGGGTGTACAGATCTCCCAATAAGAATTTTTTTTTTTCATTCTCAATACATAAGACCACTTATTATGAGACCAAGACCCACCACCACATTGACCAACCTCACATTAATAAATTACCTATGACATTGATAAACTAGTTAGAACCTACACTTATTTGTTTTCAAGTTTTATATTTGTATTTTGATGTTTAGAATTTATTTATTATATTTTGACAAGGATAATATATGATACTAATTAACTTTTTTTATTAACCAAGTTTAGATGAGTACAACACCAGTCATTTCACCAGGGTTCACCTACTAAAGTGACCCTTACATTGGGAGTAAGAATAGAACTTGCGTCTTTTTGAGAACAAGTTTGTTCTTTACCAACTGTGTTAACTAGCTTTAGCTATGTGATTAATTAGGGTGAGACTATTGGCACTCTCTTTTGTCTATTAACACTCTCCATTATTAAATTTTCACTATAATTCTCTAAGGCTATGGTTGAGAGTTTTATTAATGAGGGAATGAAGTGCTAATAATGGACAAATAAGGAAAGGTAAGAAGTGGAAGGGACTAACACATATCACCCTCTTGTTTAAAAGTTTCATTTGTTTAATGAGGAAATGAAGGGTCAAAAAAATGAAGGCTTTTGCCTTGGCCATTCCACCACTCTTCATAAACCACTTTCAAACATACTTTACTTAATTTTAGTCCTTCCCTTCCTTGCCACCGCCACTTTCTCAAACATAGCCTAAGGCTTTGTTTGGGAGTTTCATTGATGGTGGCAAGGAGTGGCTCATGATGGCTTGAGATGGAAAGGCTTGGAAAATGTCCCTCCATGACAATTATTTTCTTTCCTCTTCCAAACAAGGTTTTTTATCATGCCCTTTGTTGCTATTCTCTCTCTTGCCTTCCTTCCAAACATCGATAAAGTAACCTCACTCATTACTCCTTTTAATGGGGTTGTCAATAGTCATCACTTTTGGGGTCTATTTGGGTGCACAAGTTAAAAGGAGTTTATTACAATAGGAACTTCTGAAAAGTAACTTATGAATAAGTTGTTTTGTATTTAAAAATACAATAAAATAAATTTTAGTTTTAAACATTTCGAAAAGTACTTTTTGAGAAGTTAGATATTTCAACTTCTCAAAAGCACTAAAATTAAGTTTTTAAGAAGTAATAAGTTGTATATCCAAATAGGTCAAAAATTAAAAATATGTTTTCTGACTTCTGACTTCTAAAAAGTTAAAAGAAGTCAAAAGTTGTATTATCCAAACGGACCCTTTATCTATTATCACATTCACTCAACAAAAATATGTATTAATTTATTTATAATACTCTTTCTTATTTTTCATAGTTTTGGTTTTTATTTATTTCAAAGTTAAATTGTTAAAGAATCAAATAATCAAGTAACATTTTTTTTTTGAAAGTTGAATTGTTAATGAATCAAATAATAAAGTAACAAAAGAACAATAACACTAAGTAAAATTTAATTTGACAGGAATGACACAAGAGTAACAATAAATCCTTTTTAAAAGTATTAAAAAATATTATGTCTTAAAAAATATGTGAAGTAAAAAAGATTAAATCCAATCACAAAACTATTTTTATTATTGTAGTAATAAATATTTTATATGTAAATTATTTAATATATTTTTTACTTAATCTGTTTAATCTGTTGTTATTTTATCATATAGAATTTTTTAGCCAACACTAAGTAAATTAACAAAAATATTCAACCTTATTTTTTTATTTACAAAATAACAACAAATTAAACATTTAAAGTAAAAAATGTATTAAATAATTTACATATATCATATATTTATTATCATGATAATAAAAATAGTTTTGAGATTGAATCCATTCTTTTTAACTTCACATATTGTTGCTAAGCAATTAGAAATGGTATATTAGTGAGGGGCTTGAATAATATGTCTAAGGTTAGAGGTTAAATAAGTTAGTAGATAGATTTGTGGAGTGGATCTAATAATAGACAAAAAGAGGTGGTTATTGACACTTCCATTAAAGGGAGCAAGAAAGTTTTTTTGGTAAGACAAGAATAAAAAATAGCTAATGCCGCAAGAAAGGGATCCCCTATAATCCTCACGCAGGAGGCTATGTAACTCTTAAGGGGAGTTCATTAATAAGGAAAAATATTCCTCCACGAGATTTATGCTTTGCAAGTCAATCTGCACAAGCATTAGCCTCACGTAAAACATGTTTCATCTCCACTATCCAATCACAATAAAACTAATCCAAAATGTCAAGAATCACTACATAGAAGATGTGGGAAAACATATGCATGAAATGAAAGGAAGTAAAAAAGGAGATAGTTTAGTGAATTATATAGTGAAAATTTAATAATGGGGAGTACAAATAGACAAAAGGGAGCTTCAACTTACTAATTACCACGAAATTGTATATTCAAAGGAATTTTTTTTTATCATATATTTAAAGGAATTGCTAACAAAAAAAATCAATCACTTTTAAATTTTCCATTATTATTTTGTCATTGAAAAAAAAGATTTTACGTGTTTATTTTGTCTTTTTTTTTTTAACGTGTACTTTGTCATACTTCTTTCCTTATGTATCATCCAATAAAATAAAATACTTATTTCCTCAGAAATTGTGTTTCATTTGCATGTAACACAGCTGAGGAATTGTGACAAAAGAGGATGGTCCCGGCGGGGCTCGAACCCGCGACCTTCGGCTCATAAGACCAACGCTCTAACCAACTGAGCTACGGGACCATGGCATTATAAATAAGTGCTTTAAGATAGAGATTTTATAAAATCTTGAATATTTCAGAATATTTATTGCACTGGCATCCGATCTGTCCTCGTGTTCTTCTATAACATCTATGCATGCTATAATTGTCTCGTATCATAATTTTTTAAAGAAATGAAAATATTATTTTTTGTTTACATTTTGTACTAACGTGCTTAACCCTTGCGATTGCCTGGGTTGACCCAAAGGACTGTTATGAGTCTTGGCTTGCCGTGAAGGTTAGTAGTCCGGATAAGAAAATGTGGTGGACAACATTTTTTGTGGTGATATGAACAATGTGAACCCATAGAAATTTGGGTATTTTTTAGAATAAAAGAATGTCAGAGGCAGAGTTCAACTCTTCTGTTAGGGACCAACATTTCAAGTTTGAATTTTTTTCTCCTTTGACACTGTTTGTCAAAGAAATTACAAGATTGCCCTCGGTTTCAAACATATTACATATATACNAGTTAAAAAGCCAAAAGACTCGTTTACAAATATAAATGTAGTTATAAATAGTGGAGTTTTTTTAATGAATTTTTCATTAGTTTAAAATTTTAGAAAAGAAAAAGAGTTTTAAAAAAAAAGACCCTTTAGTATTTGGCATATTTTGAGGCCATACAGAGACGAGACATCAAATTTACAATAGAAATATGTAAATTATGAGCATGAAGGAATAGAAATGAGTATTTTTTTTCCTTTTCTTTTTATAATTTACTGAATGTGTGAGGCTTGACTTCTTTTTTAGTTTTAAAATTTTTGGGGTGTTTGATTGAAAAGGAAGAAAATGGACAAAACCCAAGTCATCAAACATGACACTGGAAAGAGACAAAAAGACATAGGCCCTAAATTGACTTAAATTAGCGGGCATGATTGTCTAATTCATGAGAATGATGGGTCTAACAAAATATTTAGGCGGCTAAGTGAAAAAAAATATATATATTATTTTTTCATGAAGATGAAAAAGCTTGGAGGAGAGGGCACTGTTAAGGTTGTCAAACTCGATAATTTAAGTAAACTCATAAAGGCTTAGCAAACTCGACTCGTAAACTCATAAAAGTTTACATATATAAAAAAATATATGTTATAAACAATATAATTAGAAACTAAACATGGTTGAATTTTGTATTCATAATTGATATTAAATAATGTTAACTTTAAAATAAAATAAATGAAAAAAATATCATAAAATATACCTTAATGCATGACACTTATAAATGAAAAAAATATCATAAAATATACCTTAATGCATGACACTTAGTTATGTCATATTTTATTCTATACATGTATCAATTTATAGTTTGATAAAACATAGCTCAATTATGATAAATATATAAAATCGGTTTAGTAAACTCAATAGATATTGTTTAACACATACGAAATCAACTAAGTATCTAAAAAAATTACCAAATTTATACATCTTGAGGTAAACTCGTAAACTCGCTACTAAAATCGAGAGTTTACTTAAACTCATACGATTTTACCAAAAAAAAGTTTAATGTTAACTCGTTTTGTGTAATGACATCGTAAATTCATAAGAGTTAATTCGAATTTACGAATTAACTCAAGAGTTTAATAACCTATGCTCTAAAAATATACCAGAATTTCTCATCTTTTACGGTGTACAAGGCTAGTCATTACTGCGGAGCTGCTTTCCCTAACTTCATACAGAAAATTATCAGTTGGGTAGATGAACAAGTTAGGACGAGTCAGCACGAGAATAACTTTTGGAAATGTAATTAATTCCTCTGTCAGCATCCCTAAGATTTTTAAAACCCCTAGCTATGAGCCTCGTCGTTGGTTGGTTGGGCCATTCATAAATTCCCCAACGGTAATAGTAAATCATCTTAAAAGTTATACTTCCTTCGTGGGCTGTGCTTTACCTACATCATCATGATTCTGAAAGTTCAGAAATTTTTAGATATTGTATTATGCATTTGACACATGAGTTTTATGGTGATTTTAAACTTTCATTCATTTTTTGGATTGACTTAACATATGTCTTAAAGAACTTGTTAAGAAATTTAAAGTAAAATGATTTATTAGAAATTATGTGACTAATTTAAATTCCTTAACAAGTGTAGCAAAACCCTTCATTTTTAATACTATTTTTTGGTAAGGTAATTTTTTTTTGAAAAGACCTTCATTTTTAATTCTATAAGACTAAACTCCTAATTTGTTCATTTTAAATTTTATTGTAAAAAATTGATTCCTCTAAAAAAAATTAATTGATCTATATTTTATATAAAGAAAGGTTTTGCAATTAATACTTTCCCACGTGTTATTTCCTAAGCTCTCTTACAATTTTTTATTTTTATTTCTACTAATTTCAATTTCTATTTAATTTCTAAGTTAGCTTTCCACGTTTATTTAACACTAAATCCTTTCAATCTATATCTATCTATATCTATATACATCTATACAGAACAAGCCACACTCTATATTTTATAACTGTAACATTCTCTCTCATACATGTTGCAATCCCCACTCTGATCTCAAGCACGTGCACACACTCTCTGAGCAATGTAGTTTGCCCCTATCTCTCTCATTCTCTGCTAGTTTCTCTTATTCTCATTCAATACACAAGATTTTATAAAGTACTACACAAACTTTTGAACAATGATGTACAAACTTTTATATATGTATAAACAACATATACAACAACCAATTTCGAAATTTGGTAACAACATACACATATTCTTGAACATAAAAACACACACATCAACACAAACTTAACAAAGGATTAACTACCATTCAACATTTTTGGATCAATCATATCCACAAATCATATCAATTATACAAAAACTTTGGACTACACAAACTTTTTTAAGAGATTTACACAAACATTAATGGTGCAATATATGCAAACTAACAAGCAACTTGTTTCTAAATTTGCTAACAACATACACAAACTCTTGGACATAAAAACACAAACATTAGCACAAAATTACACAAACCTTTAACTAACATTCAAAATTTTTAGATCGCTCATAGACACAAATATACATAGACTTTTATGAAGTACTACACAAACTTTTGAATAACAATACACAAACTTTTATATGTGTATAAACAACATATACAACATTCAATTTTAAAATTTGGTAACATACACAAACTCTCTATCAAACACAAACATTTCAAAATAGATGCACAAACTTTTATGCTTACTTACACAAATCGTTCAACAACCATAAACAAAAAATAAGACAAAAACGAAAAAGAAAAACTTTGGTGCTCACATGCACAAACTTTTGAACACGATTATACAAACTTTTCTTTGAAAATACACAAATTTTTGAACACTCAAAAATAAAAAAATATGACAAACGAAAACAAAAATTTTGTGTCCATAATGTCTTGCAAACTTTGGTGCTCGTTTACACAAATTTTTCTTCATAATTACACAAACTTTTCTTCAAAATTACACAAACTTTTGAACACAAAAAAATGATGAAAACGAAAACAAAATTTCTCAGATCTATAACATCTTGCCAAGAATAAAAGACAAACAAGAAAAAAAAAATACTACTAGAAATAGGATATTACCATTGACTAATTACCGTCGGAACACCATCCAATGGTAATACCGTCAGAAAAAACGAACAAATTTCGACGGTAAATGTAATCAAGGCAAACCGGGTTAATTTTAGTTACGATTACAATCGGAAATAAGAAATTGACACTAACTCCAACGATACTAATTGGCACCATTTGGCGAGCAGTTAGACGAAAGGATTACCATCAAAAAAATATGACGGTAACTAATAACCCTAAAATGAAGAGACAGTTTCGTTGACGTAATTACCTTCAGATAATTCTGACGGTAGATGTCTATAATTATGAACAAGCGCACATGAACCGTGTAACATTCAAATATTACCGTTGACATTTTTCGATGGTAACTATATGAATTTATGAAAAGGTGCGTGTGCATCCCATGTGCGTAAAGTTTGAGTCTTTCCCGTCAGAAATATTTGATGGTAAATGGCGCGGATAACAAAAGTACACATGTTTTTCCTTGGCGGCAACGGTCGTCTCATTACTGTCGAAAAAATCTAATGGTAATGTTCCTATATATATTGCTCCTCCACGAGTCCGCTATCACTTTTATCTTCTCCTCCTCACTTCCTCCTTCCTCCTCCGCTCTCCCACTCTCCTGCTCTCCTCTTCCGCAGCCACCACCACCGCCGAACTCCAGGGAATCAAAACCGCCGCCAATTGTCGCCGCCACATTCGCCATCACCACCACCGTCTAAGCGAGACATACGTATTAAACAGTCGTGGCGGTATGGTGGGAACCCATTTTAGTGTACCCCTATCATTTTTCATCTATATATATATATTATAGAAATGAAGGTTTATGCAATTAATACCTTGTCATGTGTCATTTTCTAAGTTCTCTTATAATTTTTTATTTCAATTTTTTATTTACAATTTTTAATCTATATCTATTTATCTATATGTTATATAAACAAAAGTTTCTGCAATTAATGTCATGCCATGTGTCACTTCCCAAGTTCTCTTGTAATTTATTATTTTCATTTTTTATTTTATAATTTCTAATTTATATCTATCTATCTCTCTCTCTCTCTCTATATATATATATTATATAAAGGAAAGTTTTTGCAATTAATACATTGTCACGTGTCATTTCCTAAGTTCTCTTACAATTTTTTATTTCCCTTTTTTTTATTTTTAATTTCTAATAGCTTTAATTTCTATTTAAGTTTTAAGTTACATTTTTTACATTTATTTAACATTAAATCCTTTTAATCTATGTATATTTATATCTATCTATATATTTTATAAACGAAGGCTTCTGCAATTAGTGCCTTACCACATGCCATTCCCTTCTCTTACAATTTATTGTTTTCATGTTTTATTTATAATTTCTAATAATTTCAATTTCTATTTTAAGTTACCTTTCTACGTTTATTTAACATTAAATCCTTTTAATAACAATCAATCAAACGTTATTCATATNCGCACAGGTAATAAATCTAGTTTATCTTATTTTTAGTGAAGAACCAATTTAAACTTATTATTAATAGATGAACTGAGAGCATATCACATGAGATGAGTGATTTATTATAAAAGTGAGATGATTAAATCTTTAACTATTAAATCTTATCTGAATAGTCAAAATTAAAACACGAAATCATATAACTTTTTTAAGTAATCATGTAACTTTTAAACAACTTTTAATTTTAATTATTCGTGTATGATTATATAATTAAAATTCAATCCTTTCATTCTCATAATTATCTACTCCTATCATGTGATTTGTACCCTATATGAACTAATATGTTCTATGTTTAGGGACATGCAAGGTTTTACCTTTAATATAATATAATTGTTTTGCAAAAGATGCATATATATAAACTTTTTTTTTCTTACTTTGAGACAATATTTCCCTAAATCCAAGCGTGCCAATCTACTCCCAGAACCAAGGGCAACAGAGGAACTTAAATAACATAAATATCTTTTGGCTGGTTGCTTTGTTAGCCAATGACATAAAAGCATCAATTTTTTTTTATCTCATTTAATAATTTAGAGAATGTTTAAAAAAATGAATTAGAAGGTCCAAACATTACTATATCAAAATTTTAAACTTAACATATTATTTAAAAGAGTTATATGTATTCATTCAGAGTCCCGATTTTTGCACACCCCTACAGTGTAAACCAGTTGCACACCCTCCTTATAATTAAAGCTTATTACTGTGTAATCCAAGGTTGTGTCTGGGTTTAATATAAGGTTGTGTATGTTTATTTAAATCAGTTGTGTCTAAATCAACATAATGTTATGTCTTTTTGTTAAGTAAGGTTGTGTCGTATTTACAGAAAAATTGTGTCTTCGTAAACCATATGGTTATGTCCTATATAACCACAAAGTTAGGTCTTATTATCTATCATACATAGTCAGCACACTCTTATATACTTGAGAATGAAAAGTGGCCTAGGTGTGCAATAGGTGTGCAAAAATAATTACCCATTAATTAAATATGGGATATAGTACAAACTCATTGTTTATTAAATAAAATTTCAATAAAGCTCACCTCTTATTAAAATCTCATTCAATGATGGATGAGAAGTGAGTTGACACAATTTCCTAACAAATAACATTTTTTTTTTACTTAAAAATGTTTATATAGGACCA
>QANU01062600.1:7313-24360 GCA_003254905.1 Nissolia schottii
CAAGTATTCGATTGAAATCCAAACTCTTCTTTCATTCGAATCCGTGGGAATTCAATCGAATGCTACAGTAGAAAAAATCGCCCCAGAGAGCAAATTCTCCAGGGTTTTCTCCGTGTAATATTTTTCTCTTCTACAGTAATCCAATCCATACAGTTATGGTTTCCAAACCTCAAAATCATCTAAATCTAGCTTTCCTAACTCATTCCCTATAGTTTTTGTAAAATAGTTTTTCATTCACATACACAGAAATGCATTTAAACAATCATTAAACAAACCACATAGACAGTGGGCTTAGAGTTACCCACTTCATACGTGGATTTTAAGTTGATAGGTGGAAAGTGAAGAAAATCCTTGTTGCAATAGTATGCTCCAAGAAATTTTTGGAAGTCCAGTAGCGCTCTCGCGATGTGCTCGAACGATACTATGAAAGTGGAAATTTGAAGAAACAGCAGAGCATTTATGATGCTCTGTGGTTTGCATACAATGGGCTTTTATAGCCGTGGCCCCCCTGTTGCATATAATTAATTATTTAATTGTTTAATTAATTATTATTATATTATTATTATTCTATTATAATTATTTTAATTATCCTAACCCTTATCCTATTTTAATTATTTCTAACTGTTCCGAGTCCACACACAAGTCTCCAAAATATCTCAAATTATATATTCGCGACCTAGGAATTTTCCCCCGGCCAGGATGGCGGTCCAAAACAAGATATCGGGGAACCTGTTTCCGCCCGTTATTCCTTCGCAGATCACTTTGGGCCCGACTGGATTCCCGTTTGCACCCAAAATTGAGCACTGGCTTCTGGGGCTTAGCGGGGTCACCACCTCCTAATTTCCTCCAATTTTAAAAGGGGACTGGCTCCCTAACTAAATTTTCTCTAACCCTAATTCGGGTTACTTTGCACTTTTTGCCTAGTCAAAGTTGCGGATCGTGCCCAAGACCTCCCTACGGAAAGTCGGGTCGTTACAACGTGGACGCCACGTAAGTGGATAAGTCTGACTTAGGATCCTTGGGAGTCGAGCTGGCGCTGAGGAAAGGGAACCTTTCGCTGAGCGATAAGAACTCTTGGCGCTGAGCAGAGGTACCAATCCGCTGAGCGGTACGAGCCCTTAAGCGCTGAGCGGAGGGGTCCTTTGCGCTGAGTGGTTCGGAACCTGAGGGTACTGATCAGTTTTATCTAAGCAGTGAAGAGTATGTAAGGAGTTATGCGTATGGACTGTCATTTGCATGAGCCACCCAAGGGGTGCAGAGAACAAGAATAGATTATGAGTACTGAGTCTTGCATGCATTATGAGGCAGGGTTACCACAGGACTTAGGGCAACCATAGATCACTAGAATTAAATGAACTAATGTGCAAAGATGGTAATTTGAATTAGGGAAAATAGTTAAGTCTAAAGATGGGCCCCGACCGCAGAGGGTCGGAGTAGCCCGAAGTTATGACCTAGTTATGTAATAGGAATCCCTCTCTTGGCACGTCATACCTGACAAGCCCCTTCCCGACCGTGCGAGACGGACTAGGTTATGATTATGTTACGTAGAGAATGATCTGAATGCGGGGTTTCCACCCGGACGAGAGAAAAGAAAGTAAGGAACGCTTGAGCTTTTATGTCATGACATTTAAAAGACGGGTAAGATGTCCCCGAAGCTCGGAAATATGAGAAAGAGAGATTTAGTCCACAAAGTTCGGACTTAAGCCTTAAAGTCATCTCCGAAGTTCGGATGCAAATGATTAAGTCGTCCACGAAGTTCGGACGCGGTCCCCGAAGTTCAGACGTAAGAGAGTAAGTCGTCCCTGAAGTTCAGACGCATACGAGCCTCGCTCCTAGTGGTCCCACGGGTTGTAGCTTGACAAGGGATGACGATCCCCCAGTCTACATAGGGGAGATGGTATACCATAGCGACAAAGGACGCTGCCACAGACACGTAAGAGAAATCCCCAGCCCGCATGCATTATTTTACTGCAAACTGTGTATGAATGTATGTATGATTATATATGTATCATTATGTATGTATGATGGGTAAGCCGTCCGCCAGACACGTACGAGACGGTCACTATAGCACCGCGAGTCTAATAACCAAGCGCGAGTACTTAAGTAATTAAAGATTAGAGATCCCAGTCACCTAGTAACTTAGATAAAGCCGCCCAGGAACTTAGGCAAGTAATAATTGGTAGGGAGGTCTAGATGCATGAACACTTAGAGATCTCCTGGATGGCCTGAAGGATAATTGAGTAACCAGACCTCATGACCCTATAGTTATTCATTGAGAACCTACCGTTCTCACCCCCACTCACTTATGTCTTCAGGTGAGGCTGATGACTACACCGCTGCCGAGGAAGAGGCGGATCCTTCGCAGCATCTTTAGGGATGTACACCTCGAGACAGAGGTCAAGACTGAACACTGGTCAGTCCTAGTAGTACACGACCCCGTTCCTCTCAGAGCAGTACCCCCAGCCCTGACTGAGCCAGCCCCTCCAGCAGATTATGAGGCACCCTCGTACGAGAAGGATGTAGAGGCGAACCCAGTGTCCATGAGACTGCGACCGCCGAAGCCAAAGAAGAAGGGACCTCGGATGCACGTGACGCAGGTATACGGCCGTCGTCTGGTAATGAAAGCCAAATAGCACTTCCTCCAATCTTAACACAGCTTTTAGTTTGTCACACTGTGCTAATTTTGTGGAAAGCGTAATTGCACTTCTTGTCGTTCAAATTAAATATATACCTTCTTTACGGCTTTCAGATTCACAAGGAATCCAATTGCAGTATAGTCGGGTATAGTCGAATCCACAGAGAGTTGCAAAATATCATTCTTGAGTTCGTTTAATTAAACAATAAGGTAAAGGATTTTGTAATTTAATTGATGGATAAATAATCTAAATAAATAAATGACATGAAAATAAAATAGGCAACAAATCAGAGGTAGATCCAGACTTGTTGGGAATTGAATCATATCATAGTTTTATGCATCCAGTTACTATTACATAGAACTATCATTTCATTGATTGCCCGCCACCAGTTCTTAACTTTATCATTGCTTCCGCACATGAAAAGATCGCAGGTTTCCCTAGTTAAACTGTCGCTCTCGCACACAAGCTTAACAAAGTACGCCAGCATTATTCCAGATGTTAAAACAGCTAATCCTTATTCCAGTTATGGCAACAAGAGTTAGATGAAATAATTTAGATCCGACTCTAATAATTGTAACTTTCGTTCACAACATTCAAGCCTAGAATCTAGCCTAGCATAACAATATTGATTTTAACTTGGTTATGACTTAATTAGTATAACATTCGTTCATACAAGTAAGTCCCAAATCAAGAATCAAAACACTAAACAAAAGCTAGCATTAAGAGTAAAATCATTCAAGCTAATCAATAGAAACTGAATAATTCATATGCAAAAAGTTACATAGATGCAATCATACTACAATAATCATCAATAACCCAACAACAAGAGGATTAGAAATCCATCTTACAAGAGAATCTCAGAGGCAAGGTTTGGACGCTTACCATGACACGTTATCACGCTATCATGACAACGGTTCGCCAAGCTTCCTCGATCTCTCGGCTCCTTCACAGGCCTCCTCTTTGTTGCTAAACTAACCTAAACTAAGAATTACAAGTGAAAATGTAAAAGAATGAAATTGGAGAGAAAATGGGGTATGGGATTATGTTCTTCGAAGTGGCACGGCCTAATCTATTTATAGGCAAAATCTGGTGTCATCGCTCAGCGGTTTGGGCACCACCGCTGAGTGATTAAGCTGTTATTGCTGAGCGATTCCTGTCCTTTGCTGAGCGGTGTAATCATTTCACGCGGCTTAATAAATGCTCCGGCAACTTTTGCAGGGGCGGCGCAGACGTGTCAGGGCAGCGCCGCAATTCCAAGCTGGTGCCAGCTGGCGCAATAAATGCGCTGACTGCAAGTTGCTCCTACGTACTTTCACTCAGCGGTCCAGGTACTACAGCTGAGCGATCCTTGTCTTTTGGCGCTGAGCGAAAGTTGTCCACCATTGAGCGGTTGCTTCTGATTTCGTCTTTTTTACTTCTTTTTGCGCTTTTGCCCCTTTTTCTCCATTCTTCTAGGGTTATTCTTCATTTAATTATGCTTACATCAATCTTTAGAATATATTATAAACCTAAAAAAAATGGGGATTTAAGTTAGATAATTCTATAAAATGTACTCAAATAAGTGCCATTTTAATAGGTCAGAATTGTGTAAATTGGGCACTTATCATCTGGCACCCCGCACGCACGATAACGAGGCCGGACCGTCCACGGGACCCCGGGACCTGCCCGATGTCCTAGAGCCCTTGTCGGACGGGGAGGAGGAGCCTATGGATACATTTCCCCTAGAGGAGGAGCCTACGGAGACAGTTCCCCTAGAGGAGGACGACAACGAGGAGTGACCAGCCTGTTCAGCCCATGTATCTCGGACCAGCTTGTTTTTGTTGTAGTTGTAGTATATGTATTTTGTTGACTGTAGCTACTGTATATGGATGTACATGATGTAGTAGGAGTATGTAATTATGTATAGACCATGACGATGTGTAACTATAACTTTGTATATAGTACTATGGAATATTTATATACTGCTGTTTTATGGACCTTATCCCACCTTGTATTTGATTGCCTGATCTTGGTTATGTATGATTAATGTTGCTTGCATTCATTTATTATTCGCATTATTCGTCTGTATGGAACATATGGTATAGTTCCCGCGACTGGCTCTATTTTACTGTAAAACGTTACTTACAAAGTCGAAAAAAAACAGGTCCTTAATTTAAGATAACTAAACTATTTTCTAAAAGAAACTAGGGACTACCAGTATTCCCACACAGCAGATGACAACCTAGTGAACGCAGATTATGACTTAAGCATAAGCTGCTAATCTAGGGTGTTACACGTAAGAGATCCCCAGATTCCCTCATGCACTGTGTGATTAAATGTATGAATTGATGATTGATGATATGATGATAAGTATGTATGTATATCTGCTTAAGCATTTTGTATAACTGTTCATGCATTATATATCGTCAAGGGAGTGACCCAAGACGAATAGTATGTCCTTAGTAGCAGCGTACAGTTAATAAGCACGAAGCCTAAGTAACAACAAGAGTAGAAATCCAATCACCTAGTAACTTTGATAAAGCTGCTCAGGATGTAAGCATAAGATAATAACTGGTAGGGTTTAGTATTGCATGACACGTAGAGGTTTTCTTGAGTGGCCTGGACCCTGCTCGAGTAATTGAACTATAGAAGCCACACCGAGTTTTTGCTAAGAACGAAGTCATTTTTATTCTCACTCGTGTATGAATCCAAACCGGCAGGGATGGGTTCGCTGCTTCCTAAGGACGTATGGTTGTTTACACGCTCACGACAGCGCAACTACTGCACCTACACTTTGCTGGAGACCAGTACTTTCGCCCTGGCGAACCTGCCAGGTGAGATTCCGGAGCAGTCCCGACGCAGATTCGAGGGCCTGGATCTTCCCCCATGCGCCCTATCTGGATTGATGAGCGTCAAGGTAGCAGTAGCCACGACCCAATCCACGTCGACAGAGTGGATACTCCTCCGCCACCGGAGCCAGGCCGGTGCCCGAGCCAGCTACAGATCCAGAGCCGGCTACACCGCCTGTCTGAGGACGAGGACGACGTACCACCGCTAGGAAGAGAGTACTTCCAGTGCTACCACACAGATTCGCACCCCGCGACTTCACCGCGGTGACAAACATCTCCAATGAGGACGAGGTGGACCCCGAGGAAAGAGAGCAGGATTCCGACGAGTAGTTGTAGTAGGGCCCCGCAAATGTCGACAGAAGTAGGTTTGTACCATACATGCAATGAGTAGTTCTCATCGTCTGCATTCAGTGTGCATAAATTCCAAAGTTTCAGTTCCGTTCGTGCACATCGTGAAACACCCTAGCTAGCTAGTCCACGCTTAAGTCATAAATTTTCCTACTAAGTTGTTTTCTGCTTTGGTTAGGATAGTACTTAGTCCCAATTAACCATTTGAAAGTATGGTTACTTAGAAAATATGGACCAAATTTGTTCTTTCTTTTATATGTATCGTAGTATAAAGTAGGAGCCTTGTAATTCGTGGAACATGTAATGCGGGTAGTAACGTAACATGTTTAATTAACATTAAAGGAGATAATAAACAAGTAAACCTAGTACTAACCATTGGTCCATATCATATATTCACACTCAGATACACATGTACTAATATAGCTGTCACGTACAAATATTTAACACAAAAGTAGTACTATCACATAGGGTCTATTAACTACAAGCTTATTCTTTGACTCCTTCTTCGGGGTATTGTTCCTCCTCGTTCTGTTCAACTCCTTGCTCCACCTCGATTCTTGGAGTCATGAATGAGTGGGGTGAGAACATAGCACTCAAAGTGGGAAACCAGACGATCTGGGAAACTTCTTATTCTCATTGATGATCCAGGCCGCTCAGGGATCTCTAGGTATCACAATTATAATCTACCTACCAGTTATTAATATTCCTGCTAAACCTGAGTGGCTCACTAGAATTTTCTATGTGATCGGGAACCTATTCTTCATTATCTAAGTCATCTATTCTCTAGTCTGGCTCCTAAATCACATATAGTCACATACTATCACGTAATTCACATGGCTACTCTACTGTATTAAAATCCTCATTTTTTTATTTATCTACAAGTTTCAGCTAGCATCCACTTATAGTTCTGCTCTATAAGGCTGTCCTTATAAGCAGTAATGCCCTCGTCCCTTGTAGCTGTGGACACACCGCTACAACCACACTTACAGCTCGCATCGTTATGGCCAGGTCACGCTAAACCTGAAGGGTCTCACCTGAAGGGTCTTGACCCCATAATTCTTACCAACCACAATCGAGGTGACCATTCTATGATGGCAGTGGGGTCAGACCTATGACTCGACCGGGACTTAGACCTTCCCCAAAAGCTGAGCCTTGGGCCTTCTAGACGGAGGTTTTTCCCATCATCATCATCATCACGTGCTCAGTTCCAACAGTTCATATAAACACAGTTCAATACCTCATATATCATCATCTTCATCATATATCATATCATATAAAATATAACTTCACATAACTCATAACATCAATCATATACTATCACTAACTTCACATAACTCATAACGTCAGACTCATCACATATAAAAAACATAATCTCATACTCAAACATTTCTTAAACATAACAAACGTAAATCAAGCGACTAGCAAAACAGGCGTCTGGTTTCTGTCAGAAAATAACGATCATAAACCGGAGAGGTCCAAGACCTTAACCCAAGGTTTTTGATAGTCCTAAGATCAATTTCCATGTCTAAAATTTCAGATTCTGACCTCAGCATTACGAAATTACAAATTTACTCTTTTCCCAAAATTACCATTTTGCCCCTGTGAACGCCTTGTTTTCTTTCGAATTTTTGTTGCCCTTAGGGTTTTTGATAGTTATAAATCCATATTTTATGAAAACAAACCCAGTTTTTCAGTCCAAACATGTGAAATTCCCGTTTTGCCCTTTTTCCTATAAAATCCCGTTTTCTGCCGTTTGCTGAGAAATTCATCGGGGACTCCAAAAATCATGAAACTTGACATCCCCACTCAATTTTTCGTGTAGACCCCAAAAATAACATTATATTTTCATGATAAAAATCTCAGCATACAGTTCTCTTCAAAATCGTGTCATATGCCTATTTCAGTCTTAGGCGTTCCTAAATTCTGACAAAATCACAGACAGCACCAATAGATCCAGACAATCATCAACAACATATATATACACCAAATTCACATAAAAGTCATCCTAACAACATATATATCTAATCATGAAACCACATAGAAAGTGGATAAGTCGGTTTACCCACTTGCACAGTTTCTGCTACTTCTTGCGGGCTTTTCCTTAGTTATGGTATTTCCTAATTCCTCTTAGGCCAAGTTCTTTCCAAGCTTTTTTTGGGGTTTATGGGGCTGTTTGTGGCTGTTTGTGGGTACGGTTAGGGAATTTTTGGAGGATCTGGACTAGGTTTGGTGTAGGAAGTGTCTAGGTTCTCGAATTGACAGAATAATTGTTGTTTGTGTGATCGGACAGAGCTTCAGCAAGGTTCTCTATTTTTTATTCCAATTTTCGGACATAAGGGGGGGTATTTATAGGTCATGGGCTGAATTTCACTTTCCCATTTTTCCCTTGGACTAATTTACCAAAATACCCTTGCTTATGTCATGCATGACATAATTAGATGGTGATTCACCACCATGAGTCATCTTTGACTCTTTGACTAGGCCACTTGGCCCTCCTCCTAACCGTGCATGGCCTTGTTTCTTGGACACTTTTTGTGGCCAAGAATTAGCGTGCTCCGGCAGATCAATTTTGATCAGGTTTTATCGTTTTCGGTCCCGGTACTTCGCGTACGGTTATGCTAAAAATATTTCGATCACATCTTTGTGATCCCCTAATTTTCCTAAGAAAGATTTTGGGTCCATTTGAGGTGTTTGAAAATTCTTGTCTGTGACTGTACCTTTTACAAATACTTTATACTCGCGGTTATACTTAGACGACAAAAAGGGTTTATTCTAATATCTGTAAAATTTTGAGAAAACGAGTAGAATTATTTCTACAGACAATTTTAATTCTAAGGGTCATTATTCCAATGGCTCAACCAAAATAGAAATCCCTAGATATTCATCTAGCAAGATTTTGCTAAGGAGAAAGCGAGATATTACCCATCGTGGTAGTGCTGCCGGACTCTGGTAAAATTATAGGAGCATACCATCGTGGATGGGATATTACCTATATCAACTCTACCGATTCAGAATCTGCGTAGGAAGTGGGTAACCCTAAGCCCACTGTCTATGTTGATTTTTATGCTATTCTATGTGTGTATATTTGTGAACCTGTTTTGGAAAATATTATGTGAAAAATATAGGGATTAAGTTGTGGAAATGATTTTGAGTAGTTTTGGTGTTAAACAAGTATAACTGTAGTGGTTGGAACATATGAAAAGAATATGAGTTTACACTGAAGGTCCTCGGTGAAATATGCAAGAAACAACGCTTCAGATGAATTTATAACTAGGTCATTCGAATGATCCCCCATAGTTATTCGAATGACACGAAAATTTACTCATCCTGGAGCATTTTTAACAGGTAATTCGAATGACTAACCCTGGTTATTCGAATGACCATTAATTTTTACCCACAGAGAGCAATTTTGAAAAGTCATTCGAATGACCAAACCCTGGTCATTCGAATGACACTTCATTTTTACAAACAGAGAGCTAAATTTGCATGTTATTCGAATGACTAAGCCTTGTCATTCGAATGACCACTGAGGAACTTGATATTTTGGCTTTCCTACATGTTCCAACAAGCCTAAAAACCTAGAAAATTGTTTATGCAAATAACTGTTGATTTATGATGTGTTATGGGGAAGCATGCATCATGAGGATAGATAACTAGTGGTCACCACCTAATGTCTAAAAAGAGCATAACGAAACGTAGTAAATAATGGGAAATGATAAAGAAAAGATAAAAGTGATTTGTGATGGTTGTCATGAAAAAAAAAGAGTGGTAACAGACAGGGTGAAGGTCAGGAATGATACCATGCCCAAGTGTGCATGATGATATGGTACCATGCCCAAGTATGCATGATGAATGATACGATACCATGCCCAAGCGTGCATGATGATGATGATATGATACCGTGCCCAAGTGTGCATGATGAATGATACGATACCATGCCCAAGTGTGCATGATGAACGGTGAACGATACCATGCCCAAGTGTGCATGATGACAAGTTCCATGCATTGATACCGTGCCTCATCGGCATGATGAACAGTCCTTGAAACTCCCTAGCTAGCTGATATGTGCACAGGGGTGATAAAAAATTGGACATTACATGAGCTCCCAAAATGGACCATTCTTCTTCAGCTTAAAGAATACTCAAGCCCAACATGAATAAGTCACTTAAAGATCCAAGATAGATCCCAATTCAAGTGATCAAGTTACAAGCAGATTGGGCTAAAATAAATTGGTTTTAATTAGTTGAAAATTAGTATTATTTATGTAATTTTCGTGATATTATTTTGGTCATGGTTTTCATATGACTTTTAGTCTTTCTAAGGTTATTTTGAAGTGCCTTCCTAGGCAGTTATGTTAGATAATGAAGTCTTATTGCTAGTTTCAATGCTAAGTGGGGAATAAATACTTAGTGGAAAGTTGATAAGTGCCCAAAATACACAATTTTCATCATTCAAAATGGCACTTATTCTCATATATTTCAAAGAATTATCTAATTAAATCTCTATGTTTTGTAGGTTTTAAATATATTTTGAAGAATGGATGCAAGCATAATTTATAAAGAATAATCCCATGAAGAATGGAAAGAAAGGGCAAAATTGGAAAAGAGCTTAAAAAGAGGATTCTGGACGAAGGCACCGCTCAGCGAAGGATGCACATCGCTCAGCGAAAGGAGACTAATCGCTCAGCGATATTACTCTAATCGCTCAGCGATAGTAAGTCGGCAAGCCACTTGCACCGGNTTCCAATCTTTTGGTTAGCTATAAAATTCCGCTGCTTACATTTCTTTTAGTTTTGCTTTGCAAAACTAATTTTTCTCTCCAAGTTCATCAACCAACAAATTGAAAATTAATTTGTTGAACAACTTGTGTTAGTTCGTTGAAACAATAACTTTGGTTCACATCATTTGAAACAACAAATGATGTGAACCAAAGTTATTGTTTCAATTGAACTAACACAAGTTGTTCAATAATTAACTCTGAATTTGTTGGTTGATGAACTTGGATAGAAAAATTAGTTTTACAAGCAAAACTAAGAAAATGTAGGCAGCGGAATTTGATAGATAACCAAAGAATTAGAATCACTCCAATTTGAGACACAACACACAAAGGATTTGGTTAGGTCCTTTGATAATCTCACTTCTTGAATCACTCAAGAACTTTAGAGAATCACTCTCACAATATGATAGTAATCTGACTGAAATTCAACTTCTCTCCCTTAATTCTATTTTGTTGAGGCTCCCTCTCATTTCTTCTTCTTTTTTTTCTCCTTACTTCTTCTCCATGATGACCCCAATTCTCCAATTGGTCCAACCTCTCATGGAGTGCATCATTTTGTTGCTTCACCAACCTCTCCAAATGTTGTGTTAAAGCTTGCATTTGCATTTGTGAAATTCATCCTCCATCATTATGATTATCACTTGCCATTTGGAATACCAAATGATATACAACAATATGTAGAACACTTTTTTTCCTTTCTTTTTGTGATGTGAACCAAATTTATTGTTTCAACGAACTAACACAAGTTATTCAACAAATTAACTTTCAATTTGTTGGTTGATGAACTTGGCTAGAAAAATTAGTTTCGCAAAGCAAAACTAAAAGAAATGTAGGCAGCGGAATTTGATAGCTAACCAAAAGATTGGAATCACTCCAATTGGAGACAAAATACACAAAGGATTTGGTTAAGTCCGTTGATAATCTCACTTCTTCAATCACTCAAGAATTCAGGAGAATCACTCTCACAAATAAGTTTGATAGAAATCAAAGAAATGCTGAATCTTGTTCTCTTATTATCATTTGATCCTCACATACCTCACTAGGACTTAATGGCTTGAGTATCACTTTCTTGCCTTGGTGCATGAAAGAAATTTTGTTGGTAAAACCATCATGGAATGCTCTAGTGTCAAATTGCCATGGCCTCCCCAAAAACAAGTGGCTGGCCCCTGTAAATAGGTAAATAGTACAAAGAAACCCGAAATGGGGTTAGAGGGGAATTAATTGTGAGACTTGCCCCTTTGGTTGGAAAGAAAAGACTAGAAGGTTAGGGTCCCACAGGGTGCTATAAGATTGGTGTTCAGTTTGGAATGAAACGGGAATCCGGTTGGGAACCGAAGTGATTTGCGAAGGAAGAGCGGACGGGAACAAGTTCCCTGATAGCTTGTTTCGACGTGCCATCTTAACGGGAAAAATTAGCATATTACAGATGCGTATTTACCCTATTTTTCTAAAAGACCGTAAGTGAGACCGGAGTGATCAAAGGTGACTAAAATAGGACTCGAGTGAGCATAATTAAGATAACTATATTAGAATAATAATATAATAATAATTAATTAATAATTAAATTTATAACTTCTGCCACAGGGGGGCCACGGCTATAAATGCCCCCTGGTTTGCAAACAGAGAGAGTTTTAAACTCTGCTGCTTGCTTCCAAAGTTTTCACTTTTCACTATACCGTTCGAGCACCTCGCGAGAGCGCTACCGGACCTCCAAAAATTTCTTGGAGCACACCAGTGCGACAGGGATTTTCTCCACCATCCAACCATCAACTCCAAATCTGCATAGGAAGTGGGTAATCCTAAGCCCATTGTCTATGTGGTTTAAATTCTTACCTGTATAAATGCCTGTTTGTATATTTGACTATATAATTGCTAAGTAGTATTTTGGGGGGGATAGTGTAAAAAGGGTTGTGTGAACGATGGAGAAATGAAACGCGTAACTGTACTACTTGGAACCCCAGGAATAGTGAAGATTTGAGAACTGGAGTCTCGGGAGGCGATTTTTACGAACTTCATTCGAATACGCCAGGAATTCAGTCGAATGAAAGCCAAAATGAGCTTTCTTTCGAATGGATTCCCTTGCATTCGAATGAGGCAAAATTTTAGGAATTCAGTCGAATGAATCCCCTCGTATTCGAATGAACGAATGCCGAGGGAATGCAGTCGAATGAAAGCCTATTCCAATCGAATGAAAGAACTCTGAGGGATTTCATTCGAATCCCATAGCAAGTATTCGAATGAAACCTGGCAAAGTTAGGAGTTTAATGGTTCTAAGGGATCCAAGGAGTGAGGTTAGGCCATATTTATGTGTTCAAGCATGCATCATGAGGCTGGGTCGTCGTAGGAGTTAGGACGACTTTAGACAATTAGAAGTTCACGCTAAAATTTAACGAAGATCATAATTGAACCCTAGGGAATAAAAGTAGAGCCGAGGCGACGAATCACCAGGGATTCGGACGGCCTTAGCCAGAGTCAGTAGTTATATGATTAGGAAATCCCTATTCTCTTGGCAAAGTCTTACAGACACGCCCCTCGCCAATTCAGCAAGATGGATTGGTCACGAACAACGCAGGTAGAGAGACCTGACCACGATAAGAAACGGGCATAGGCCCAACTACGACTAACAGGCACAGGCCTGCATGAATGAAAGAAACCAAGGGGCCCCATAAAAGAGGAAAGAGAAACGGATCGCGCCATAGGGCCGGTCCAAGCGCGTCCACGCCTGATCATTCATAGGTCTGATCCCTCGCCATGCCACAGGGGATGGTTGCACTAATTGTATTCGATGTTTACCTCCTATGAGCCTTATGTGGTTAGCTACCACACCGGTAAAGAGCGCTGCTGGGTCGATACAATAGTAGCAAAAAGAGGTCGTAGTCCGAGGCCACGGCTACAAAGGTGCGAAGGACTAAGTAGGACGCAGCCACTGAGTGCGTAAGAGATCCCCAGATCTCCCATGCACTATGATATTATATGTATGCATTGCTGACTGATGATATGACGATGAGTATGTAGATTTATCTACCTAAGCATTATGTATAACTGTTCATGCATCGTATACCGTCAAGGGGGCGACCCAAGACGGATAGTATGTCTCTGGTAGTAACGTATTGGTAACAAGCACGAAGCCTAGGTAATAACAAGATTAGGGAACCTATCACCTAGCAACATAGATAAAGCTGCGCAGAGTATAGGCCCATGATCATAATCAGTAGGGGATTAGTTGCATTTACACCTAGATTAAACTCTGAGCGACTGGAGAATAACCGAGGAACAAAAAGCCACGATTAAAATGTTACTCACTGAGGACCTATAGTTCTCACCCCCACTCGCTTATGGCTCCAGGAATGGAAGATGAATCTTACTATGCTGATGCGGTGGAGCCTGAGGAGGATGTGCGCAAGGAGACCTAGCTGGCTGAGTAGTAGATATTATAATAAGGAAATAAATGTATTTCTCGACCTGTGTATGGATCATGTACTACAACTAGTAAATGGTGTGTATTTCTATGTACTATGGACCCGCGTTGTATGTAGCCTATGTATTCGCTGTTTGGAGACTCAACTTATCAAGTATACCGCTTGTTATATTACTTTGTCGCACGCATGGCTCTTATGTTGTAAACTGTATGCTTGAAAAAAAATTGGGTCCTTATTTTGCTACACGCTACTATTTTCAAAAACTAAGGAAATGGCCACGAAGTAAACAACCTAGAAGGAATTTGGTACGGCTCGAGCGTACTAAATCGGCTAGGAGTGTTTCAGCTCCCGTTGGAACTACATTACATAGCACATTATTCTTGTATTTACCAATGTAAAACTCCAATTCTACTTGCTGCTTCACTTGCACCTCTTTATTCTTTTTGTTGGGTTGTTCTAAGGCCTTTGAAGGTGTCTTTCCTTGAGTTGTAGGTGCTGGATTGTTAGAAGTCGCAGCCCCTTCCTTCTAAAGTTTGTCCTTCCAACTAGAAGAAAGAACTCCTCCTTGTTCTCCATTTCTTTTGAGTTGTTGTTCCACTTGAATTGCTTTGTGCAAAAATTTCTCCATCTCTACAAATTCCTGTAAGTCAACAACATCTCTAATATCATCATTCAAACAATTAATAAAACAAACCATGGTTGCCTCCTCATCGTCTTCAATTTTAGCTTGAATCATGAGCATCTCCAACTCCTTGTAATACTCCTTAACCCCCTTGCTGCCTTGAGACAACCTTTGGAGCTTGAGTTTTGTAACACCCTAGGTTAGCAGCTTATGCTTAAGTAATAATCTGCGTCTGCTAGGTTGTTAACTGCTGTGTGGGAATACCAGTAGTCCCTACTTTACTTTGGAAAATAATTGAGTTAACTTGAAAATAAGGACCCATTTTTTTTTCTTTAAACATAATATATCCGTAAATCTAGAGCCATGCGTTTGGACTATTTTGAGTCCCGTATAGTCGTACCATAGATAAATGCGCGCGCTGTCTGTCATACATGTACATACATGAATAATGAAGTAAACCATACAAGGTGGGTCTGATAATCAATATCATACATGTCAAATAGTCATAGATACATAAATATGGTGCTAGTACATCAAAGGGTGAAACATACCCTAAGCCCGATCAAACCATCCAGGCTACAAAATAGAATGCATCCAAATACAAATAAAGCTGAGACTACTAGCAAAAAGGGTGGCCTCTAATGACAGGGCAGGAACATAGGGCTGGTCAGGTCTCTGGCGCGTCCTCGCTGGGGTCCTCCTCCGGATCCTCCTCTGGGTCCTCCTCCGGGTCCTCCTCCTCGGGGTCCTTCTCCGGGTCCTCCTCCTCGGGCTCGTCCTCCTCCTCCAAGATCTCGATGAGAGAGTCCTCCTCGGGTGGTGAGGGCGCAGGTACGTCTGGCGGTCGGAGTCGAACGGAGACTGGATCGACCTCTACGTTCTTCTCGTAAGGAACAGGCTGGGCTCGCTATCCGTGGAAGTCTCAGGCTCCGGGACGACCGGTGGTGTAATGCGGAGAGGTGGGGGACAGTTCACGACCAGCACTGTCCATAGCTCCGCCTCCTCCCCTGTCTCAGGGTCTATTGTCCTAAACTTGCTGCGCAGGATCTGCCTCTTCCTCGGCGAGGACGTCATCTATCTCGCCTGAAGCCATAAGTGAGTGGGGGTGAGAACAGTGGTTCTCAGTGGTTAACTATGACTAGGGGTTTGTTTACTCAATTATGCTCTGGCCGTCCAGGAGATCTCTAGTGTTCATGTGTAACAACCCAAGTTTTTCCTTCGCTAAAAATTTTACTTAATAAATAATTAAGAACATGTTAATAAGGAAAAGATGAGATAAAAATGGAATAAAATTCACAGAATTTACTTAATGTCTATCGTATTAGGTAAAAATAATAATTTTGCGATCTCGTGACGTTTGGTGACGTTTGGATTAGTATTAGGCTGTTTTTAGAGCTTAAGTGTGACTCGAAGGAGTCTGTAAAATACACTAATATAAAAATAATGTGAGAATAATTCAAGAAAGATTTAAATTTGAACAAGGAAAATTTATAGGTCACAACGGTATGTCCGAAATATTTTTCAGATGTTCGGACATAAATAGTTAATGAACGAACACGACCAAGACCATACAAAGAAAAATAAAAACACTAAGGCCAAAAGCCCTAAATATCCCACAGCCCTCACCCACGAGAAACACACACAAACCACCCAAAATCATTCCCTTTCTTCTTCCAAGGAAATCCCAAAACCCTAAAGCCATCCAAGCTCCAAAGCTCATCATCCTCATCCATCTTCATCTTCCTTAAGCTCTCTTAGTTTAATCATAGACATAGCAAGGAGAAGCACAAGCAAGTAAGATTATTTTCTTGGTGAATCAAAGTTTCCCTAACCTAGGTTTTCTAATTATTTCAAGGTTTTCCTTTTTAGGTCAAAAGGAAACTCTAAGCAAGCCAAGCTTGATTTCATCATCCCTCCATCACCAAGACACTCTCTAGGAGGTGGGGTAATCGTTAGTTTAACACCTCTTTGGGGATTGTGAGGAATTGTGTGCTTACTTGTGTGTATGTATGTCTCTACGCATGTATGCCTATAATTTCTAGAATTGATGCTAGGCTTAGGAAGACAATTCTGAAGGGTCCTGTGACCTGGATTAGATAGGTTTATTGTATGTTAAAGAGGGGTGAAAAGTTCAGGCAAGTGTCATGGAAAAAGGGGGAGAAAAGAGAGAAAACCAATTTCTGCAGGTTACAAGGCGTCAGAACGCGCTAAGCGCAACGCTAGGCGCAGCGCTAAGCGCCGCGCTGAGCAGTCCGCTGAGCGGTGCGCTGAGCGGTGCGCTGGGCGGCGGGCTGAGCGGCGGTTCAGGGGGCTTTTGGATTAAATGCTGAAGGCTCCAGCCGTTGAGTGAAAACATAGTTCCTTCTGTACGAGATGAGACTTGAAAAGTTTATAGAGTTCTCCTAAGGCACATATTCC
>QANU01062770.1:0-12583 GCA_003254905.1 Nissolia schottii
ATACAATTGTTTCTTCCTTAGAATCTCTAGTACCATCTGTAAATGTCTAGTGTGCTCTTCTTCGCTCTTGGAGTACACCAGAATGTCGTCAATAAAAATAATGGCACAATCATGCAGATATTCACGGAAGATTCTATGCATATAATCCATAAAAATCGCGGGAGCATTGGTCAAACCAAAAGACATCACTGTAAACTCATAATGCCCATACCGAGATCGGAATGCCGTCTTAGCTATATCCTCCTCTCGTACTCTAATCTGATGATAGCCAGACCGCAAATCAATCCTTGAAAAGATCTTAGCACCTTTCAGCTGATCGAGAAGATCATCAATCCTAGGCAATGGATACTTGTTTTTAATCGTCACTTTGTTCAATTGCCTATAATCAACGTACATTCTCATAGTTCCATCTTTCTTTTTCACAAACAACACCGGTGCTCCCCACGGTGATGCACTTGGCCGTATGAACTGTTTCCCCATCAACTCTTCTAACTGCCTTTTCAATTCCTGCAATTCCAACGGAGACATACGATACGGTGCAATCGAAATAGGTCCAGCACCAGGCACCAGATCAATAGAGAACTCTACTTCCCGCTTCGGTGGAAACGCTGGAATATCATCAGGAAACACATCCGGATAATCCCGAACCACCGGAATATCCTTAACCTCCTGCTTGGCAATTACCACTTCTGACGATGCCAAGAAAACACAGCCTTGGTCTCTTAACTGACAGAAATAGAAAATTGGCAACTCCTCCTCTGAGGCTACGGAACTGATATCCATAGAAGGAAAAGTAACCAACTTCCTAGCACAGTCGAGGACCGCCTGATTAGCCTTCAACCAATCCATCCCTAGTACCACATCCAAACCTACTAGGGGAAGACAGATTAGATCAGCCACGAACTCTCTTTCCTGTAGCTGAAACGGACAACGCAGACATACCTGACACGTCGTAACTGGCAGTGCAGTAGGAGTAGATACAGCAAGGGTGTACGGCTGTGTCGTAGGAGATAACTGTAACTCCTTCACACAATCGTAAGATATAAAGGAGTGGGATGCTCCGGAATCATACAAAACAATCAAAGGTTACCCATAAATAGTACAACTACTCAAAATCAGACCTTCTTTCTCCTTAGCTTCCTCAGCAGCCATAGTGAATACTCTGCCTTGATGTAGGGTGGGTGGCGGCACTACTGGACACTCCCTGACAAAATGCCCTGTCTTACCACACCTGAAACAAACTCCCTGTCCTGCCAAACATTCCCCGGAATGCGCCTTGCCGCACTTTGGGCAAGGTGTACGTGGATCTGTACGCTGCTGGGTTTTCGGTGTGCTCCGGCTTAGAGTACCTACTGACGGAGATCTCGATGCTTGAGATCCTGTTCTTACTGGCCCTGCTCTGGGCTGACTCTGCATTCTCCTTGATCCTTGCTGAGGTCTTGGTGGAAACTGACCTCGACCTCGTCCTACGGCTGCTTGAACCGATCCCCGCTTTCTCGGTTCACTCTGGGAACTGCCAGCACCATCAAATCTTCTCTTGAATCTGTCACTTCTCACCTGAGCCAGATCCCTATTGGCTTCCTCCTGAGCCAAGCAAGTGTTCACCAAGGTAGCATAATCATGGACACCTGCTACATTCAGAAAGACTTCAACTCAGGTTCCAGACCCCTCTGGTATTTAGCACACTTCTAGCCTTCACTTGGGTTCATTCGGTACATCGGTGAATATCGGCAAAGCTTCTCAAACTTCGCCGTGTACTCAGTCACTGTCATTGATCCCTGTTTCAGATCCATGAATTCTACTTCTTTTCTATCCTGCAACTCTTGTGGGAAATATTTGTCCAAGAATACCTCCTTGAACCTGTTCCATGTCACCGGATCTACATCTCGCTCAAACTGGGGCTTAGTTGTATCCCACCATTCGCCCGCTGGTCCCTCTAACTTTCGGGAAGCAAACTTCACTTTCTGTTGCTCCGTGCATGGGATATCTTCAAAAATCTGCTCCAATTTCCTAAGCTAGCCATGAACCAACTCAGGATCCATCAAGCCTTCAAAGATTGGTGGATTAGCGCGTGAAAAATCCCGGAACTTCGTGGCCTCTTGTTCCTGTTCTGTCTGAGGCGTGTTGCGTTGGGCATTGGAAGCAGCCATCAATGCCGTAGCCTGGGCTATCTCTCGCAGAACATCTGCAAGGTCTGGGGACTCCGGAGTACGCTGTGTAGGGTCTCTGCGGGGTGGCATATCTAATATGTCGTACCTGCACAATTCGAGGTGATCAGTCTCAAGAAAGGCAAGTACACAGAAACTTAGCACATACCACTTAGCTGAAACCTACACCGTAATCATGCCCGAAAGCATAGTGCAGCTCAGTACTCAGGCTCTTTTGGACCAAACTGCTCTGATACCAAATGAAACACCCTAGCTAACTGTTTACCCGTACGTAGTAAACAAAGCTCACTAGGTTGTTGTCTACCTAATCGGAATACCTTAGTCCATAGTTATCTTTTGAAAATAGTCATTGCTCATAAAATAAGGACCCGTTTTAAACTTTTGCTTGTATAACATAATAATAAAATAGAGCCATGTGTTGGAAATGAACCAATATAACAAAGCGGATAACACTATGATAAATAGAACATGTAATATACATCCAGTGAGTCCACCATACAAAGTCATAGAGTGTAAGATATACATAAATATACATAGATCAAAACATTAAATACATAATCCAGCATCTACAGCATCAAAACACAAGGACTACTGGAATGCTACTTAGTAGCCCTTGGCAAAACATAACCATCCATCTATCTCCTAGCCGCTCATGGCTCATCTGGCGGCTCTTCTGCATCCTCAAAATATGATTCATCTTCTTCGGTACCTGAAGTCATAAAACAGTGGGGAATGAGAACGGTAGGTTCTCAGTGGAAATAACCTTAGTTCCTGAGTCGTACATCAGATTATGTCAGACTTCAGGCCGCTCAGAGATCTGTAAGTGAACATACATACTATTCAGCGTATCATTTATTATCTGGCCTATCTGAACGGCTTTATCAACATTGTTATGTGACATGGGTACTACTCTTGCTTACTACGTTCTCGTGCTGATTAACATTTTGTATAAGCCATCTCGAGCGTGCTCTTGACGGTACGGCATAACAGCAGATTGTATATTCAAATCAGACTGAATAACAACATAAAATCAGAGTACACTCAACATAACAGAATCACTCAAATATGCATCACAGAATCATCCAATCCCAACATAACAGAGTTCAGCAGAAATACATGCAGCAGAATCATCAGCGTAACATGTCTAACAGAATGTAGCAGAATAACAGAATAAAATAACATGACAGAATATAACTGCATAACAGCATATAACAGCGTAACAGAATGCAGCAGCATAACAGAATAGGTGTTATTCCCACCATAGTAATGTCCTCTGTGACACTAGTATGACGGAATAACCTCACACCCTCAGTATAGGCCGACACTGTCCAGACCTTACTGCGGTGGGCTTCCACCTGCCGTGTGCCCCCTCGGGACCCCTCGATAGTGGTCGGATATTGTACCCCCACCTAAGCTTGCCCCCTTTCGACAATGCATAGGCGTGGTAACCGCACACCTCCAGGTATGCCATCCCGACACCAGCTGTGGCGGGCTTCCATCTTTAGTATGTCTATCCGACTTACTGAAATGGGCTTGTTATCTGGCTCTTGTGATCACGGCTTCAGCAGGATGTGGCATATCTCCAATTTCAGTATTGGGGCATTTAGCCCTTTTCAGTATGTGGCCTATAGCCATGTTTTAGCAGTATGGGGCATTGGCCCTAGTTCAGCAGTTCAGCAGTAATTCAGCCTTTTTGTACCTGCAGCATGGCATACTTGTTTCCTATGGTTCATTTCAACATCTTTATTTATCTCAGAGTTAATTATCATGTCTTTAACTAGGTGTCTCACAATGCATGGCATATCATCGGTTTCACCATAAATTATCAATAACATGCATATTCAATCTTGGGTCATGACATACAGCATACACATGCATACAATTCAGACATCAATTATCATACAGCATCAAATACCATGCTATGAGCCTCAAGAGGGTACCATCATCTTTCCCTAGTCTCAAGCTGCTCAGCGAAAACTGAGGTTCGCTCAGCGGTTTGGACCTTGGCGCTTAGCGATAAAGGTTGCATCGCTCAGCGGTACCAACCTTATCGCTCAGCGACTGAAACTTTCTCGAGCCTTCTTCCACCGCCTTAATTTAAAAATATCTTTTCACCTTTCCACGTAAGTCATGTCTCGCTCAGCGGTGCCTGAGACGCCGCTCAGCGACCCCTGTTCGAGACATGCAAACCGAATTGCTATTCTCTTCCATTTTTCTCTCCTTGTTTCCATGGAACCCTACATGAGTCTCACACATAATTCAACCATAATAACCACATCTAATCCAGGTCACAAGACCCTTCAGAATTGTCTTCCTAAGTCCTAACATCATTTCTAGCATTTATGTACATAATCTCATAATTCACATACATAGACATACAAGCATACAACACTCATCCATCATCAAAGAGAGGAGGAACTAGGGTTACCCACTTCCTCAAGAGCTTCTTGATGCTAGTAGAAAAGGAAACCAAGCCTTGCTTGCTTACTTGAAGGTTTCTTAACCTAAAATGAAAACTTGACATAATTAGGGTAAATATGGCCATGGAAGCTTGGTTCTTCACCAAGTGATGAAACTTACCAACTATGATTGCTTTGCCTTCCTTAGGGACTTAAGAATGAATTATGATGATGAGCTTGAAGCTTGATGGCTTGCTTGAACTCTTCTTTGTCAAGAAAGCATAAACCCTAGATTATGGAGTTTAGGGTTTGGAACCTTGGATTTCACTTGAAGAAGCTTTCTAGCCTTGATACTAGCTTGCTTCCTTGATGATGTTGAGAGTGATTTAAGATAATGAAGAACAAAGGATGATGATTAAGCTTGATGGATTTAGAAGCATAAGTCTTGAAACTTAGGAAGGAGAAATGAATTAGCTTTGGTGTGTTTTGGGAGATGAAAATTTCGGGCTTGGCATGGGGAAGGGCTGGCCGTGGGTGATTTAGGGGGTTTAGAATATGTGTATTTCCTATTTTGCCCTTAGGGTATTTTAGGTTATGTTTGTTCATTAATTGTTTATGTCCGGACGTCCTAAAAATATTTCGGGCATACCGTTGTGACCTATTAATTCTCCTAGTTAATATTAAAATCTTAGATGAAATATTTTTACATTTAATTTCATATTCATTTATTTTACAGACACCTGTGAGTCATAAGGAAATTACAATAAAACCCTAATTTCGATCCGAACGTCACCGGACGTCACGAGATCGTCAAAGAATTATTTTTAACTAATATTACAGAAATAAAATTAATATTTAAATTTTATTTATTTATTTTTTATCTCACCTTTTCCTTATTATTATATTTTTAATTCTTCCTTACATAGCATTTTAAATTGAAGGAAAAAGTCGGGTTGTTACAGCGTACGCGTACTCCGGAGTCTCCAGAACTTACAGATGTTCTGCGAGAGATAGCCCAGGCTACGGCATTGATGGCTGCTTCCAATGCCCAACGCAACACACCTCAGACAGCGCAGGAACAAGAGGCCACGAAGTTCCGGGATTTTTCATGCGCTAATCCACCAGTCTTTGAAGGCGTGATGGATCCTGAGTTGGTTCATGGCTGGCTTAGGAAATTGGAGCAGATTTTTGAAGACATCCCGTGCACTGAACAACAGAAGGTCAAATTTGCCTCTCGAAAGCTAGAGGGCGCTGCAGGGGAATGGTGGGATACCACTAAGCCCCAGTTTGAGCGAGATGTAGATCCAGTGACATAGAACAGGTTCAAGGAAGTATTCTTGGGCAAATACTTCCCCCAGGAGTTGCAGGACAGAAAAGAAGCAGAATTCATGGAATTGAAGCAGGGATCAATGACAGTGACCGAGTACACGGTGAAGTTTGAGAAGCTTTGTCAATATTCACCAATGTACTGAATGAATCCAAGTGAAGGCTGGAAATGTGCTAAATACCAGCGGGGTCTGAAACCTGAATTGAGGGTATTTCTGAATGTAGCAGGTGTCCGTGATTATGCTACTTTGGTGAACATTTGCTTGGCTCAGGAAGAAGCCAATAGAAATCTAGCTCAGGTGAGGAGTGACAGATTCAAGAGAAGGTTTGATGGTGCTTGCAGTTCCCAGACTGAACCGAGGAAGAGGGGACCGTTTCAAGCAGCAGCAGTAGGACGAGTCCGAGGTCAGTTTCCACCTAGGCCCCAGCAGGGATTAGGGAGAATGCAGAGTCAGCCCAGAGCAAGGCCAGCAGGAACAGGATCTAGCAACGAGATCTCTGTCAGCAGGTACTCTGAGCCGGAGCACACCGGAGACCCAGCAGCGTACAGATCCACGTACACCTTGCCCAAAGTGTGGCAGGGGGCATTCTGGGGAATGTTTGGCAGGACAGGGAGTTTGTTTCAGGTGTGGCAAAATAGGGCATTTTGTCAGAGAATGTCCAGTAGCACCACCACCTACTCTACATCAAGGCAGAGTATTCACTATGGCTGCCAAGGAAGCTAAGGAAAAAGAAGGTCTGATTTTGGGTAGTTGTACTATTTATGGAAAGTCTTTGATTGTTTTGTATGATTCTGGAGCATCCCACTCCTTTATCTCTTACGATAGTGTGAAGGAGTTATAGTTATCTCCTACGACACTGCCGTACACTCTTGCTGTGGCTACCCCTACTGCACCGCCAGTTAAGACGTGTCAGGTATGTCTGCGTTGTCCGCTTCAGCTGCAGGAAAGAGAGTTCGTGGCTAATTTAATCTGTCTTCCCCTAGTAGGGTTGGATGTGATACTAGGGATGGATTGGTTGAAAGCTAACCAGGAGGTTCTTAAAAGTGCTAGGAAGTTGGTTACTTTTCCTTCTATGGTTACTAGTTCAGTAGCTTCAGAGGAGGAGTTGCTAATTCTCTATTTTTGTCAGTTAAGAGACCAAGGCTGTGTTTTCTTTGCATTGTCAGAAGTGGTAATTGCCAAGCAGGAAGTTAAGGATATTCCTGTGGTTCGGGATTATCCGGATGTGTTTCCTGATGATATTCCAGCATTTCCACCGAAGCGGGAAGTGGAGTTCTCTATCGATCTGGTGCCTGGTGCTGGACCTATTTCTATTGCACCATATCGGATGTCTCCGTTGGAATTGCTGGAATTGAAAAGGCAGCTAGAAGAGTTGATGGGGAAACAGTTCATACGGCCAAGTGCATCCCCGTGGGGAGCACCGGTGTTGTTTGTGAAGAAGAAAGATGGCACTATGAGAATGTGCGTCGATTATAGGCCAAGGTGACAATTAAGAACAAGTATCCATTGCCTAGGATCGATGATCTTTTGGATCAGCTGAAGGGCGCTAAGATCTTTTCAAGGATTGATTTGCGGTCTGGCTATCATCAGATTAGAATACGAGAGGAGGATATAGCTAAGACGGCATTCCGATCTTGGTATGGACATTATGAGTTTACAGTGATGTCTTTTGGTTTGACCAATGCTCCCGCGATTTTTATGGACTATATGCATAGGATCTTCCGTGAATATCTGGATGATTGTGTCATTGTTTTTATTGATGACATTCTGGTGTACTCTAAGAGTGAAGAAGAGCACACTAGACATTTGCAGATAGTACTGGAGATTCTAAGGGAGAAACAATTGTATGCCAAGCTNTTAGAAGGTGTTTGTGAATTTTCCTCCGGGGGAGTATTTTTCACAGATACCTTTGATCCCGTATCTCCTACCGGTGTCTGAACGGGACCGTTTAGCTGGTGTTTCAGTGATCGCCAAAGCTTCCTAGTAGGGGTTTGGGGTTAACTCTAGGGATTTGGTGGGCTTTCCTCACATAGGGTATGATTTCCTAAGACTAGGGCCCACTGCTCAGTTCTACTAGCTAAACGGGGCCATACGGGACTGTTCTAGTGTCTGCGGAATCGTTCGAAAGTGAGCGGAACTCCGTTTTTCTGGCGGTTGGATTTTTTAGTCACATTCTAAGGCCCATGGGGAACTGTTTGAGTGTCATCAGAATGTTGAGACACTAAACAGATTTCTTCCTACAGACACCTATAATTATCGGAGTTGTTTATTACGCGAAATCCTTGTAAGGGGAAAAATTGGGATGTTACAATCTTGCCTTGTTTCGAACAATGATGCCATTCTCATCTAGTTTGTTTCTGAACACCCACTTTGTACCAATAATTTGTTTATCTTCAGGGGAAGGTACAAGTTCCCATACTTCATTTTGAGTAAATTGATTGAGTTCATCTTGCATGGCAAGTATCCAGTGTTCATCTTTCAGTGCATCATGTACTTTGGATGGCTCGATTTGTGACACAAACGCCATGTGTAAGCAAGCATCATTGAGTTTCATTCTTGGTGTGACTCCTCTTGATATATCACCAATGATTTTGTCAATTGGGTGATCTTTGTGAGTTCTCCATTCCTTGGGTAGATCANATCCTCTTCAAGTCAGTAGTGAGTTTAAGCACCGAATAGTGGAGGCTCAGAAAAATTGTCAAGAAGATGATTGGTGCAAGTTTTACAAGGCCGTTGAAGAGGGTAAGATTAAAGAGGCGACTACAGATACTGATGGACTCCTAAGATTTGATGGGCGCATCTGTGTGCCTAAGGAAGGCAGCTTACGGGAGGATATTTTGCGAGAGGCTCATAAGAGTCAGTTCACAATGCATCCAGGTACTACTAAGATGTATCATGATCTTAAACATATGTTCTGGTGGCCAGGGTTAAAGAGAGATGTTGAGGACTGGGTACAGAAGTGCTTGGTTCGTCAGAAGGTGATGATTGAGCACCAGAAACCACCAGAGCTGTTGAATCCTCCAGAGATTCCAGAGTGGAAGTGGGAGGCCATAGCCATGGATTTTGTTTCAGGTTTACTGCGCACCCGAACTGGAGTTGATGCCATTTGGGTAATTGTGGACAGATTGACTAAGTCTGCTCACTTTATCGCAATTAAGATGACTTACTCGTTGGAGAAGCTTGTACAGCTGTATATCAAGGAGGTGGTAAGGTTACATGGAGTACCATCCTCTATCATTTCAGATAAGGATCCCAGATTTACCTCCAGATTCTGGACTGCATTTCAAAGAGCATACGAATCGCAGTTGCACTTGAGTTCTGCATATCACCCTCAGTCTGATGGTTAGTCTGAATGTACTATTCATACCTTGGAAGATATGTTGCGAGCTTGTGCACTTGATACACCAGGAAACTGGGAGGAAATATTGCCATTCGTGGAGTTCGCTTACAACAACAGCTATCAAGCTAGTATTGGTATGGCTCCATTTGAAGCATTGTATGGCCAAAAATGTCAGTCGTCGTTGTGTTGGAATGACAGCAGGCAGTATCGCTGTCTAGGTCCAGAGGAGACCCGAGAGACAGAAGAATTAATGAGGTTGTTGCGCAAAAGAGTACTTACGGCACAAAGTCGGCAGAAGAGTTATGCAGATAACCGGAGGAGGCCGCTTGAGTTCCAAGAGGAAGATCATGTCTTCCTAAAGGTTACTCCGGCAACAGGTATTGGGAGGTCATTGAAGATCAAGAAGCTGAACCCCCGATTCATTGGACCGTTCCAGATTCTAGATCGTATTCGTTCAGTGGCATACCGAATAGCTCTTCCACCAAACTTAGCCAATATCCATAATGTTTTCCATGTCTCTCAGTTGCACAAGTATTATGCATCCCCCGACCATGTGTTGCAACCAGAACAGATACAGTTACGAGAGGATTTGTCTTTACCGCTGACACCACAGAAGGTCATTGATCACAAAGTTCGTCAGACGAGACACAATGAGATTCCTATGGTCCGAGTGGTATGGACAAACGGAGAAGTTGAAGAGCACACATGGGAGTTAGAAGCGGATATGAGACAAGCTTATCCAGAATTATTCTAAGAGGTATGGATCTATCCTTATCTTTTCTCAATTTCGAGGACGAAATTTTTCGAAGGGGGTGGAATGTAACAACCCGACTTTTTCCTTCAATTAAAATGCTATTTAAGGAAGAATTAAAAATATAATAATAAGGAAAAGGTGGGNAACATTCTTAGGTTTAAAGGAAACTTTTGTTTGCTTTCCTTTTTGACATGCATCACACAATCTGTCTTTAACAAATTTAATTTTTGGTAAACCAATGACTAGATCATGCTTGATAAGTTTATTTAAGTGATCCATGTGAATATGTGCTAAACGTTTATGCCATAGCCAACAATCATCATTGCTTTTTACCATTAGACATGTATTTCTAGATGATATATCTTCTAGTGAAATCATGAAAACCTTATTAACTTTGTATCCAGAAAATTTCACTTCTTGGGTTTTCTTGTCTTTCACTACACATATATCATCTTCAAATCCAACTATAAGGCCTTTGTCACATAATTGGCTAATGCTAAGCAGATTATGTCCTAGTCCTTCAACATATAGCACATTTTCAATGGTAGTTTGTGTAACAACCCGACTTTTTCCTTCAATTAAAATGCTATTTAAGGAAGAATTAAAAATATAATAATAAGGAAAAGGTGGGATAAAAATAGAATAAAATTCAAATATTAATTTTATTTCTGTAATATTAGTTAAAAATAATCCTTTGACGATCTCGTGACGTCTGGTGACGTTTGTATCGAAATTAGGGTTTTGTTGTAATTTCTTTACGACTCACAGGAGTCTGTAAAATATATTAATGTGAAATTAAATGTAAGAATATGTCATTTAAGATTGTAGTATTAACCGGGATAATTAATAGGTCACAACGGTGTGTCCGGAATATTTTTAGGACGTCCGGACATAAACAATTAATGAACAAACATACCCTAAGACACACTAAGGGCAAAATTGGAAAACTAATTATGACCCAAGGCCATTAAGCCCCACGGCCAACCTCCAAAACTGAAGCCCTCATCCCAAAATTTCCTAAGTTCCATTTCTTCAAAAACTTCCAAAAACCTAAAGCTTTCCAAATTTCTCCAAAGCTCCATCAAGGTGAATTCATCATCCTTTGTTCTTCATCACCTTAAATCCCTCTCAAATCACTCAAGGAAGCAAACTAGCATCAAGACTAGAAAGCCTCTTCAAGTGGAATCCAAGAATCCAAGGTTTCAAACCCTAAATCTCCATAACCTAGGTTTTGTGCTTTATTGACCTAGGAGCTTCAAGCAAGCTTCAAGTTCACCTTGCCATCACCATAATTCATTCCTAATCATCTAAGGAAAGCTAGGAAGAGTTGTTGGTGAGTTTTCATCATGTGGTAAGAAGTTGAGCTTCCATAACTCATGTTTGTTCTAATTAGGTTAAGTTATTATTTTAGGTCAAGAAACCTTCAAGTAAGCAAGCAAGGCTTGGTTTCCTTTTCTCCTAGCATCAACAAGTTCTTGAAGGAGTGGGTAACCCTAGTTCCTCACCTCTTTGATGGTGGCTAAGTGTTGTGTGTTTGTATGTATATGTATGTGAATTATGAGCTTTGGGACATAAATGATAGAAATGAGGTTAGGACTTAGGGAGACAATTCTGAAGGGTCATGTGACCTGGATTAGATGTGGTTATTGTGCTTGAATTATGTGTGAGACTCATGTAGGGTGCCATGGAAGAGAAGAAGAGAAAATGGAAGAAATGAGCAATTCGGTTTCCATGTCTCGCACATGGGTCGCTGAGCGGCGTCTCAGGCACCGCTGAGCGAGACAAGGCTGACGTGGAAAGTTAAAAAGATATTTTTAAAGTAAGGCGGTGGAAGAAAATTCGGGAAAGTTTCAGCCGTTGGGCGATAAGGTTGGTACTGCTGAGCGATACAGCCTTTATCGCCGAGCGCTAAGGTTCAAACCGCTGAGCGAACCTCAGTTTTGCTGAGCGGCTTGAGACTAAGGAAAGCTGATGGTACCCTCTTGAGGCTCATAGTATGGTACTGATGCTGTAATGATGATTGATAGTTGAATTGGATGCACGTGTATGCTGTATGTCATGAGATAGTATTGACCATGCATGTTAATTGTACTTTATGATGGAATTTGTGATATGTTATGCATTCATGAGACACTTAGTTAAGACAGGATAATAAACTCAGAGATAAGTAAAGATGCTGAAATGAACCATAGGGAAACTAGTATGCCATGCTGCAGGTACCATTTATGCTGCTGAAACAGGGCCAATGTCCAATGCTGCTGAATAAGGGCCAATGCCCAATGCTGCTGAAACATGGCTATATGCCACATGCTGAAAAAGGCTATATGCCCATGCTGAAAGGCCATGATCACGTAAGCCACTATGATCCCACTTCAGGAGGTCAAGGCATCGTGAATGTGGAAGCCCGCCACAGGTGGTGTCGAAATGGCATATCTGGAGGTGTGCGGTTACCACGCCTATGCATTGTCGAAAGGGGGCAAGCTTAGGTGGGGGTACAATATCCGTCCACTGTCGAGGGGTCCCGAAGGGGGCACATGTAACACCCCTGCTAACTGCCTGCTTCCATGGTAGCAAGCAATGCTCACAGGGTTGTT
>QANU01062782.1:0-30690 GCA_003254905.1 Nissolia schottii
TCATGAACAAGTCATTCGAATGACATATGAGCAAGTCATTCGAATGACTCATAAACAAGAGAAATTCGAATAAGGCATTCGATTGACAAAGTTTTGATGCATTTTGTGACCCTAGCAAAGCCAAGTCATTCAAATGAATGGGAACTAGTCATTCGAATGACTCTGACAGAAGGGGCTCAGTTATTGAAGGACGAACATGAACTCAATAACTCCTAACCTTCTCTTGATCATTAATTGCATTTATTGAGCCATCTTTCTAAGCCTAAGAGAGAGTTTTTCATACATACACCTATAGAGCTTCAAATTGTATTATCTACTCTTTGATAGAGTTTCAAATTCATGAATCACATACTCTTGTAAAGAGGGTGAGGTATCCCTCTAGATTGGTTAGGGTGGAATCCCTAAGAGAGATTACTTAAGGCTCAAGATAAGGTGTAATGAGTGCTCTACTTTGTACAGGTTTACCAAGCACCTAAGTTAGAAGCTTGATAATAGTGGAAAAATCTTGAGCAAGGAGCTTGGGGACTGGACGTAGATCACAAGGGTGGTCGAACCAGGATAAATCATTGTTTGCGATCTCTCTAACCTTATCTCTTTATTTATTGCAACCTTATTTTATTATCATGCATAATTAAGAATTGTCATATCACACATTGATTGATATTTGTTGATAAGTTGCTCTATTGATCTCATTGTTAAATCAACATACATAATTGAGCAAGATTACAATTATCTTCTTAATTGATATATTCCATTGCATAACTACATTGATTGCATGAAAATGCAATATTTGTCAAAATTGAAATAAGTTCTTAAACACCCAATTCACCCCCCTTGGGTATTGGTTACCAAGATCAACATCAGGAACCAAAATGAGCATTACCCCTAACAAAAAACTTTGTTTTTAACGATTAAAGACAAGGAAATAGCCTATGAAAGATGGTCATTAATCCAATAAGTCATTTTTAATGAAAAAAAGAATGTCATAGGCTAACAAAATTGCGTTTTACCGAAAATCACTTTTGACTAAAACTCTAAGACTATAGCCAACAAAAAATGCATATTAATGACAACGTTTGCTTTTAATTAAGAAGACATGTTTATAGCCTATGAAAAATGGTCATTAATCCAAAAAGTTATTTTTAGTGAAAAAGATAAGGTCATAGGCTACGAAAATTACAGTTTACCAAAAACCATTTTTCAGTAAAAATCAAAGACTATATAGCCTACAAAAATGCCTATTTACGATAAATTTTATTTTTAACGAAGAAGACATAGTTATATCCTATGAAAGATGACCATTAATTTAGGAAGTTGTTTTTAGTGAAAAAATAAGGTCATAGGCTACAGAAATTGCACACCGAAAATCATTTCTAAACGAAATCCAAGGCCTACGGAAAATGCATATTAATGAAAAACTTTGTTTTTAACAAATAAGAGAAGGCTATAGGCTAAGAAAGATGGTCATTAATTCAAGAAGTAATTTTTTAATGAAAAAAGAGAAGGTCATAGGCTACGGAAATAAAACTTTACCGAAAATCATTTTTTGTGTGAAAATTCAAGATTATACCCTACAAAAATACATATTAATGGTAAAGTTTATTTGCAATGAAGAAGACATGATTATAGGCTTTGCAAATTGCATTTTACCCAAAATCGTTTTTGAACGAAAATGCAACGCTACAGCCTACAAAAAAAATGCATATTCACGAAAACAAAAATATGTTTATAACAAATAAGACAATTCTAGAACCTATGAAAGATGGTTTTTATATCCAAGAATTCGTTTTTAATGAAAAAGAGAAAGTTATAGGCTTCGGAAATTAATTTTATCAAAAATTATTTTTGAGTGAAATTCAAGGTTAGCCTATGAAAAATATCTATTTACGATAAAGTTTGTTCTTAATGAAGAAAACATAACTATTGTAATGACTTGTCATACCTTTAGATTATTTCTATGATATTACAATAATTAATTTTATTCAAGTTTTTAGCTGATTTTTATTTAGTTCTTAATTTATTTATTTTGTTAAGTAAAACAATTAAGCATTCGGCAACTTAATAATTTATATTTGGTGACATAGCACCCTTAAGTGAGGAGGACTCACTTTCTTCCCTTTTCTTTTTCTTTTACTTCTTTTTTTCTCAAATTCTTTTTAAAGAAAAACTAAAGTGAGTGGTCCATGGACCACCCCTACCATTAGACCCCCTACATTAATAACAGCAACGTCCCCCTTCCCCATAACTTCAGAAACCAAAACGCTACACCCTAACTACATTGTCAAATATTTTTCTCTCAATTTCCCTTCTTTTCTCTCTCCATTTGTTTGCTTTCCTTCTTTGCTTCTTCTTCAAAAAGAGAAAACCTATAATCTCTCATCTCTTTTCTTTTCCCCCCTCTCTCTATAAAACCTCATCAAAGAAGAGGTTGGGCTTCATAGAAGAGATTTGAAGAGAAATTTTAAAAATACATATTAGAGTGGTCAATGGTCATCAAGAGTAATTTCTTAGTTTAAATCTCTTTATTGAGTTTTTCTTGAATCGATTATTTAATTTTTCAAGTTTATAAGCAAGTTCTTTGGAACCTTAAAAAATTATTTTTGGGGATTTTTGTGAATTGAGTTAAATTAATTCTAACCCATAAATTTGTTGTCTTATTGTTGGCATTGGGAGACTCCGACAAAGTTCCCGAAGTTTCGGTTTCCCCATAGATTCGTTGCTCCGCCTCCTTGAGGCTTATTGTGAGTAGTTAGTTGTGTTTATGATTATGTTTCCTATATTGCTTAGTATGTTTTGTAACGAAACTGTAAATTGTTTTATAAATGTTGAGGCCTTATGACATTTTGAAAACAAAATGTGTATTATTGGATTTTTTTGAAAACCTTTGATAAACTTTGCACTTGGGAAAAGGCTTATTATTATTGGTGCATGAAACTTACTCTGTGTATATGTTGAGAATGATTGATTTGATCTTGGAAAAAAAAGGGTAAGGAATGGAATTTTGTATAACATAGAGTGAATAATTTAGATGAAGTCTTGAGAAGATTTGTAGCCAACAAAAGTAGGCGTTGGACTTGGTGCACCATGACGTATTCTCTTGCTAATAAGAGATATATCATGCTAGTCTGACACGTAGATCATGTTCTGGTTATATGCCCTCACTATAAAGGGATAGATCATATTAACCTGGAACATTTTATTCTTCTAGTTGTTAAGTGTAGGTTATCAGAACGATTATAACTTCTTGTTGGTGATTGTGTTTTATCCTGGCATGATGGATTCCATGTTATATTTTTTTATGGCCTATGCATGATTTCTTACTTAACTCTTGTGTGCTATAAATACATCTACCTACCACTGAGTTTCCAAACTCAATCTTTGTTATTTTTCTCTTTTTCGGGGTCTGAGTTTCATTTGTCCCGCCTCTTAAGCTGTAGGGGATTCCTTGCTAGTGAGCCTAATTGTTTCTGGGGCCATTTTGGTTGTGAACTAATGAAATTGTTTAGAGTACTTCAACTATCCTGTAGTTTATGTATTTTAAATACTTGTTGGATTTAATCTTTTTAAACGAATTATTTTGAACTTGTAAATTTATATATACTTTTTCATAAATAAAAAATCTAGATTTGTGAAGGAATTGTCTGCTTTTTTATTCAATGCAGGTGGAGTGTTATTTGTTTGGGATAGACACATAAACAAAGCAAACCCATTTCTTTTGTAAAATCTATGAGTAAGGATGGCTAGGGTCGTGGTCCCTTATGTGTCAGTCACAGCTCCGGTTGGATCGTGACAATTATAGCCTATAAAAGATGGTCATTAATCTAAGAAGTCAGTTTTTTGTTAAAAATAGAAGGTCATAGACTACGAAAATTGTACTTTATTGAAAATCAAATTTAAATGAAAATCCAAGGCTATGTCTCCGAAAAATTTAATATTAACGAAAATCTTTATTTTTAACGAATAAATAAAAGGAAATCGCCTATGAAAGATGGTCATTAACCCAAGAAGACATTTTTAATGAAAAAGATAATGTCATGGGTTACGGAAATTGTGTTTTACCAAAAATCATTTTTAGGGTAAAATTCAATGCTCATTAATAAATAAAAAAAAGTGTGTATCCAAACATAAAGGTAAAACTATAGCCTATAAATGATGGTCTTTATTACAAGAAATCAATTTTGATGAGAAAGAGAAGGTTGTAGGGTATGGAAAGTTCATATTTTCAAAAACTATTTTTGAACAAAAATTCAAAGTTATATCCTATGAAAAATGACTATTAATAAAAAAAAAGTGTTTCTTTTCAATGAAGATGACAAGGCTATAAACTATAAATGATGACCATTACTCCAAGAAATCAATTTTGATGAGAAAGAGACGGTTGTAGGCTATAAAGAATTCAAATTTTTTAAAATAATTTTTTAGCATAAATTCAAGGTTATACCTATGAAAAAAGTTCACTAATAAAAAAGTGTGTTTTTAAAGAAAAATACAAAGCTATAACTTATAGATGATGGGTATTACTCCCATAAATCAGCTTTGATGATAAAGAAATGGTTATAGGTTATAGAGAATGCATATTACCGAAAATCATTTTATGAACAGAAATATAAGGTTATAGTCTACGAAAAATGATCATTAATAAAAAAAATCTTTATAACAAAAAATATAAGGTTGTAGCCTATAAATGATAGTCATTACTCCAAGAAATCTGTTTTGATGAGAGAAAAGGTCGTAGGCTATGAAAAATACATGTTTCCGAAAATCATTATTTAGCAGAAATTCAAGGCTATAGATTACAAAATTCAAGGCTCAGTTTTGATGAGAAAGAGAATATTGTATGTTATAAAAAATGCATATTTCTGAAAACCATTTTTGAAAAAAAAAATTCATGGCTAGCCTATGAAAATTGATCATTAATAAAAAAAAGTTTATTTACAATAAAAAAAAAGAGACAATGTTATAGCCTATAAACGATGACCATTACTTCAAGAAATTAGTTTTAATGAGAACGAAAATGTTGTAGGCTATCAAAAATGCATATTTCTGAAAATCATTTTTGAGCAAAAATTTCAGGTTATAGAATATGGAAATGTCCATTAATAAAAAAAGATTGTATTTAAAGAATAACATAATGCCATAACCTATAAATAATGGTCATTATTCCAAGAAATCAGTTTTGATGACAGAGACGGTTATAAGCTATGAAAAATGCAAATTTTTTAAAAATAGTTTTGAGCAGATATACAAGGTAGTCTATGAAAAACGTCCACCAATAAAAAATTTGTTTTCTAAGAAAAATATAAGGCTATATCTTAGAAAATATGACCATTATTTCAAGAAATCGGTTTTGTTGAAAAAGAGAAGTTTGTAGGCTATAAAAAATGCATATTTTTTAAAATCATTTTTTAGCAAAAATTTAAGAAGCCTATGAAAATTTCCCGTTAATAAAATTTTTTAAGAAAAATACAAGACTATAGCCTATAAATGATGATCTTTACTCCAAGAAATCAGTTTTGATGAGAAATTGACAAATCTAAGCTATAAAAAATGCATATTTTCAAAAATCATTTTTGAGCAGAAATTCAAGGCAACCTATGAAAAATGATCATTAATAAAAAAAAATTCACAACGAAAATGACAAGGTTATAGCCCATAAATGACAATTACTTCAAAAAAAATCAGTTTTGATGAGAAAGAGACAGTTGTAGGCTGTGAAAAATTTGCATTTCCAAAAACAACTTTTGAGCAAAAATTTAAGGTTGTAGCCTATAAAGATGCTCAATAATTAAAGAAAAAAAAGGTATGTTTGTAAACAAAAATACAAGGCCGTAGCTTACAAATGATCTTATTACTCCAAGAGATTAGTTTTGATGAGAATGAGAATGTTGTAGGCTATAAAAAATACATTTTTTCGAAAATCATGTTTGAGAAGAAATTTAGGACAAGGCTATAGCCTATAAAAAATAATTGTTAACTAAAAAGTTTCTTTATTAAAAAAAAAAGACAAGGTTATGCTATAAATGATTACCATTACTCCAATAAATCTGTTTTGATGAGAAAGAAAATGATGTAAGTTATGAAAAATACATATTTCTTAAAAAAAAATTTTAGCATAAATATAAGGCTATAGCCTTGTCTTTTTCGTTAAAAATAAACATTTTTATTAATGTCCAATTTACATAGGCTACGTCTTATATTTTAGCTCAAAAATGATTTTCGATAATATGCAATTTTCATAGTCAACAACCTTCTCTTTCTCATCATAAGTGATTTCTTGGAATAATAGGCATGTTGTGAAACACCCTAGCTAACTGTTTACCCGTACGTAATAAACAATGCTCACTAGGTTGTTTTCTACCTGGTCAGAATACCTTAGTCCATAGTTATCTTTCGAAAATAGTTATTTAAGAAAATAGGGACCAATTTAAACTTTTCATTTGCATTGAATAAATATGAAAATANCCTTGGAACTTCACCAGAAAATCTGTTGTCACCTAATCTTAGCCTCTCAAGGGAGGGTGAGTTTCCCAACTGGGGAGGAATTTCTCCATTGAAAGCATTGCTCGTGACATCAAAAGAAAGAAATGACTGAGAGGCACACAACACGGCTATGCTACCGTTCAGCCTGTTCTTGGAGAGATTCACCCTGGTCAAGTTGGCTACATATATCAGTTGGTTAGGGAGGTTACCTTCAAGAGAATTGTTGTAGAGCATGAGCTGCTGCAATCCCCTGAGGAATCCAAATGTTGAAGGAATGCCACCTGAGAGCTGATTGTCTGCCAAATCAAGAACATTCAGCTTGCGACAGTTACCAATTGTTGCAGGGATTTCACCCACAAGCTCATTCTGCCTAAGGTGAAGGAAATTCAACTCTTTCAGCCTCCCAACAGTGATGGGAATCTCCCCACTGAAATGGTTCCCAAAGAAATCAATCATCTGCAAGCTGGAACATTTACCAATCTCCACAGGTATAGCCCCTGAAAGTTGATTATCATAAAGGTACAAAATTTCCAACTTGCCAAGATTCCCAATTTCTCTAGGCAGAGCACCCTGCAGATTGTTGTGATACAAAGCAAGTGTCTGCAATTCGCTGAGGTTCCCAATGAAGGGAGAGATTGAACCAACCAAGCTGTTGTTGTTAAGCAAGAGATCAGTCAAACCCACCAACCCATAAAGCTCAAGAGGTATGGAGCCATTGAGTGAGTTGTCTGACAAGTCAAGCTGCTTCAGTGACTGGCATTGGCTCAACTCAGCTGGAATCTCACCATGGATTCCACACTCTGACATCATCAAATGCTCCAAACTTGTTGCATTGGAACATGTGTTTCTTGGTATCACACCATCGAGGTGGTTGTTACCAGAAAGAACCAGGTAAGATAACTGACCCATTTGCCCCAGCTCCTCTGGGATCCCTCCGCTGAGCTTGTTCATCGACAAGTCCAGATTTTGAAGGCTTCCCAGTTGAGACAGCGACGGTGGGATCGAACCCTCGAGCTGGTTCTCCATGAGGTTCAGGTAAACGAGTTCGCTCATCTCCCCGAGTTGACTCGGAATCTGCCCTGTTATGCTGTTTCCGGCGAGGTTGAGAATCTGGAGGCTCTTGAGTTGGCTCAGCTCGCGCGGGATCGACCCGTTGAGCTTGTTGTTTGCTGCGGTGAAGACGGTGAGGCTCGTGCAGTTCCCCAACTCGCTCGGAATCGGCCCCGTCAACTCGTTGTCCTGCAGTATCAGATTCTCCAACTGGCCTAGTCGACCGAGTTGACTCGGAATCGACCCGGTGAGCATGCAGGAGGCCAAGCCGAGGTTGACTAAGTTTACGAGGTTCCCGAAAGACGCGGGAATCGTGCCCGTAAGCGAGTTGTCACCGAGTCGCATGACTCGGAGACTCGTGAGCGAGCCGAACTCGGTGGGAACGCGACCCGTGAGCTGGTTAGAGAAGAGAAGCAGAGACTCCAAGGAAATGAGGTTGGAGAGGTTAGGTGGAATGGGACCCACGAGGCCGTTGGAGGATAGATCAAGGTAGAGCAGGTTTCGCAAGAGACCGAGTGAGGATGATACTGAGCCGGTGAGTGACGAGTCAGAAAGGTTGAGTCCCACCACTTGAACCGAGTCATCACTACATGATACACCCCGCCAACTACAGTAGTCTGTGTTGGTCTCTGACCAATCACTCAAAACGTGTAGAGGGTCTTCCACAAAGGACTTCTTCACTTCCAAGAGAACTCTTAGAGTTGTGTTACTGTCCAAGTAGTTGTTGCTGCTCTGGCCATGGAGAACTAGTATCATGGAAGATAAACACAAGTAGAGCACTATCGCAAGTGTTGAAACCTTCATTGTTTCAAGCTTGCACCAAAGTGATGCACTGAGAACTTGTTCTTAATGGGGGAGATGAAAGGTGGGGGTGAAATTATGGTGGTGTTGGTTGTCGAGTTGGAAGTTGTGGGAATTGCATGGCTATGCTTTTATGGTTATGTCGAAGAGTGTGTGTGTGCAGGCAGAGCAGAGTAGAGAAGGTTGATTAGTGCATGGCAAGGCATGCATATCAAAAAGGGTGACAAATGAGTGTGAATGCGAATGGGGAACACAGTTTTGCAGTGAAGCACCACAATTCACATTAATGTTCTTTTGTCACTCAAGAGACAGAGAGGGCCTTAAATGAAGAAGATCAACATGGGTCAGGAAAAATACAGCATGGGAAATATAAGGGAACAGAACAGGGTCCAATACATACAGAGAAGGATGCAATGGAACAGTGGTCACAGGTCAAACATTTAGAAATTCTTAGCAGATAATCACATGAACAATATTTTAATGTTTATGTAACAAGAATCCATCACTTATAATTAAAATATTATTCATGATATCGCATAAAACATATTTGATATGATGTTTTAAGAACATCTAAAAATTATCACAAAGATTAAGACTCTAAAAAAACAAAAAAATCAGTTGAATTGAAAAATAAATATATTAGTCTAATAGGATTATGTAGTCATGAAGATATGGGGTTAGAAGAAGGGGGATACAGTGGTTGGGGGTGAGGCAAGGGAGGGAGGAATAGTTGTAGTGGGTTTGCTTGATTTGCTTGCTTTTTAGTGTCGTAGCTGAACATAAATGAGAAAGTGAGCAGTTCAGTATCCCTTTTCTTTTCTAAACTTATTGATTTCAGTTTTTGGAATTTAAAATTTGTACTTTCCATGCTTTACAAAGTCAATCAAGTCCCCACAGATCATTATCATTCCTACGCAAGCCAGCAAGGTAAATTGTTAAGTTCTTCCAACTAACATTCACTCCTTTTCTGTTTCATACAAAAAATGGAAAAAAGGAGAGGAAAAGAATAAAGAACTATGTTTAGTTTATTCAAGGATAAAACAAATGATCGAATTGAATTCTATACTTATATGTAATACTGTTTTCCTGCCAATCTTTTTGGTTTTAGTTACCAAACCATAGTGTCTTTATGTAATATTTCGTCTCTTTAATTGGTTGCACGTAACCCTTTTGCCTACTACAAAAGCTTTTGCTTTTATTGTTAATTATGCCACTCAATAATGTTACTGTTGTCCTTATTAAGGATAAAAAACTGTTAATTAATGATGTTTCTTATACTCTCTTGCTTTGTTTCGTCCATGACTCCATGAAAATCCAAAAGCTCACCAGAAATTTTAAATGTGATGTTGGATGGATAAGTCAAACATTTGTTTCTTTATTCCATCTCTTGGAATATATATCTTAATGATGTTTCCTATTGAACTTGAACTCTGTTATTCGAGCTTCAGAGAATGCATCCATTGCTATATATACGTCTAATGGTTTCAATAATGCAGATTAAGCCTTATACAATTTAGTATATTACGTAGTCAAAACTAACCAAATCAGATTAAAATCCCCCCAACATATTTATAAAGGAAACAAGTTAAATTACATGGGAAAACTCACCGTTTCCTTGCACTGGAACATAATTGATCTTTCTATGGGTGGTAAAACTAATATGATCAGTATTCCAGAATAACAATGACTAATGGTTCCACTGATCGCCATGTGTCATCATTAATCATCTGTATCTGTTATTTTACTAACCATTGTTAAAAAAAAACTAGTCGTATGAACAGATAATTTTTGGATGATCCTAAATCATTAAATGTGTTTTAAATTAGACCAAACATTTCATTTTAAAGAATTTTAAGCAATGAATCTTGTTGAGGTAATAATTTAAATGTTATTCATTACATAATAGAAAATATATATAACACAACACTCTAGAATTACATAGAAATTCATAGTATGAACAAATGATACTATAATTACCATGATACATCGAAGAAGTCAACTGTGGATTAGAAGGCCTATATTACAACAAAATAAAAGCCCCTTTCCTTCAAAACTTAGCCTGTGGACTATAACTCATAGGCCTATCCAACATACTAAATACAAAGAGAAAATGATGTACTAGTTTATTTTGAAACACTATATTGATTCACTACTTATTTATTAATGAATGAAATTTTAATGAGGTACACATCCATTAAAATCTTATCTAATGATAAATAAATAGCAAATAAACACAATGTCTCAATATAAATTAAAATCTTATCTAATGATAAATAAATAGCAAATCGACACAATGTCTCAAGATAAATTAATTTAAATAACATTTTTCAAATACAAATTTGCAACAAATAGAGTAAAAGAAAAATGTTCTTTCAACATATGAAAGAGTGTAAACAATTTATCACCTTTCTCACAATACATCATAAAATCAACTTCATGAAAACATGATAAGGCATCTACACTCTTTCTCATAGGTCTAAATAACAAAGTTCCAAAGTAAAGCACGGGACCTTGTTTCATATCATGTATGGCCTTTTGTTCGTGGTTATCCTCTAACACTTGGCTTTATAATAACGACTAGCTTTTATGTATGAGTATCTGGTTATTGCATGTGAAACCTTTTTTATTCCCTATTCGACACCATTCAATATATCTTAATTGTAAAGTAGTTCTCCAAATTTATTTAGTCTTTTGTCTAAGTATGGTTCACCGATCAAGTTCCATAATGTCATTGCAAAATTCCACAAGAAAGGACATGGCTTGGTTTCATATAGGATGTGACTAGAATATTTTGGTTGATCATATCATGGATTACGGATATAATGGATTACAATCTTGGAGTATTTAGGTTTTATTTATTGTTTTACCAAAATGAATTTATATAAGAGTAAATAGTGATTTATTTCTTTGTAATATGACTCAAGCGTTTAACCCCTAAATTTTTGAAAAAAATGCAATTTAGCATATTGTATTAACCAAATTAACCCCAAATAACTATTAAATATATAAAGGGGATTAAAAAAAATCATGGTGTCAAACTTTTTTTTTTCTAAAATAACTTTGGTAGTTTTAAAAAAANTAAAAAAAAATCATGGTGTCAAACTTTTTTTTTTTTCTAAAATAACTTTGGTAGTTTTAAAAAAAGCATAGCATTTTTCTTTTAAAATGAGTTCGAATTTTAAATAACCCAATAGCTACTTCTATCTACTAAAACACATTTTCTTTAATAATATTAATAAAAAAATTATTAGATAAAAAATGTTTGATAATCATATCTGGCAAGTCCTACTAGCAATACAATGATAACAATAACAATTAAAAAAAAAATAGAAAAACAAGCATTACCCCCATCCCAATCCTCCCTCTTCCCCTCAAGAACCTTCATCTGCCACATATCCGCCATTCTCCTAGTTTCTTAAATTTTGCCACCATAGCATCTTCCCTTGTATGAACATTTTGTCCCCATCCATCAAAAAACCACAAAGCACTCACAAACTGCTTAATTTCTTCACTCTCCCAACCCCAATCAATGGCAACAATGGTTTCCATGGATACGATTGGGTAGTTGGAGGCGCTGAAGATGGTGCTTCTCGATGTTTCTGAGAGAGCGGTCAAGTTGAGAAAGAGGGACGCAGTGCATGGGGGATTGCTGTTTTAAACATAGGGAGGTAATATAGTAGAAGGGGCTAAATTACTATTTACCCTTAATATAAATACTTTTAATTTTTATTACAAGAATATGGATTGAATTCTCCGTGTCAAGGTAAGGGACACTTAGGTGATTAATTTGTAAATACCTTTATAGATATTAAAAAAGTATATAGCACATCATAATTCTTGTAGATTGATCAATATTGAACCCATTTAAATTTTTTAAATGTATAAAAAAAAGTATGCATGGTTGATTTAACATAAACTCTGTGTATGACAAGAATACTCTAAACAACAAAATAAAATTTTACCCTAAGCAAAATATTATGCATTACTCTAGACATAATTATTGGAGATAAAAATTTGTTAGACTTCTCAATAAAACTTTAGTGCCTATTTAGTTACCATTATTTTTATATAAGCATGAGAAATCTAACTTCCTGATACACTTTTATGGGAAATAAAAAAAATTATTATTATTTTTCTTAAATTTAAGTTTGACATTTTTACACGGATAAACTAACATGTCTTTAGTTGATTCACTTTACATGATTATTATTTTTTAAATAAACAAGGATGTACGAAACGTGTCGACTGAAGAGACCAACTATTAATTGCAAGTAAAAGGAATTAATTTTTAGTCAAAATTAAAATATAAAATTATATTAATTTTTGAAGTAATCCTTTTAACCTTTGACTAACTGTTAATTTTAACTATTTCATATTTATAGTTTAGGGTCAAATTTTGATCAATTCATCGATTAAAAAAAAAAAAGAACTCCTCTCACTTGATTTACCTAAGGATGTATATGCTCTTGATTTTTAGTATTAAACTTGGGCGATGTTCAAATATTTTACGCGCAGTTTGACTAATCCAAGAGAACATGACCAATAAAAAATTAATGGTTACAATTTTGCATAGTATTACACTTATTATATATGATTCAATATAACAAGCTGTTCGTTGTGGATGCTTATCCAAGAGAAATATGACAAAATCCTTTCTTAAAATAAGGAATCAAGAATATGATTGATACGAAAACACTGAACTTGAAACAGTTTTAAATTCACATAATATATAATGTATGAATGCAACTAATTTATAGTAAATATTTTGACCTTTCTTTATAAGCAATCCACAAACGATGCTTTTCATAATATTTTTATTCAAAATAATACTGCAGATTATCACCTGAGCTACGAAACGAAAACCTCATCAGTGAAGTTTGATTGGGACAACGCTAATGTTCTATAAACAATTTGATTTGTAAATTTTTTGATACACTTTAAATATAAAATAGTTTTATATTGCCATCTAATAATATTATTATACGAGAAACTTTTGAGATAATGAAACAATAATTTTTGCCGACGTAACAATACATGATTAAGTGATATTAGTGTATAACTCTATTACGCGACTGGTGTAATATTATTATTATTATTTTTTTGTTGAGAATATACATTGTTATTTTTTGTTTTATGGGGCAAGAAATATAGTATGCATCAATGATTGTGTTTCCATTGGGCTATGTGACAAGCCCATTTAGCCTCATGTAGAAAGAAAACATTGTGTCTAAAACAGCCCAAGGCTAGGCTGAGATTTAGTTTGGGTTATGGGAATATGGAAAGGCCCATTACATTGAGGCTTAGTTGAGTAAAATGCCTCATTTTGAGGTCCTTGCCTTTATCTGAGACTGTTACTATGTTATTGGGCCTTGACCCTTTATGCTTATATTTCTATTATTAATAATTTAATTTAATATTAAGTAAAAAATAATAATCACTTTAATTTAATATGAACCTCAAGATTTGACCCAAAAAATAAATTCAAGAATGTTGATCAAAAGAAAGAAAGAAAAAAAAATGAAACTTCCTTTATTTTTTTTTAAATGAGAAATATTGATTTAATTTGAATCAAGGGTTCAATCCTTCATTTATTCATCCCATTCTCTCTTTCTCATTAGTCCCCATAGAAACTTTCAAGTATAAAAATCCTCAAAAGAATGAAGATAAAAAAAAAAAAAAAAGCCTCAAGAAGAGAATTAACAAAGACTCAATGTCAAATCCTAACACACAACAACACAAAGGGGCAAACCGCTAAAATCAATAGAACGTATTCAAAGAATTAATGCGAGCAGCTATGATGATTAAATTGTATAACCTTTTAAAAATAGTGGAGAACGACAAACTAAAAGTATGGTCATATAATAATAATAATCTGAACCTGTTTGCTACATGCTAGCATGTCATATGTGTGCATCCCACGTTTGTGCACCCTCGTAACATAATCACAAAGCTGAGGTCAAAGTCTTCTTCCTCTCTATATAAATTAACTACCTAAACCAACCCACCGCACATATCTGATTGAGTTTGCCTCGGAGATTAACAACACAGTGAAACATGTCCAACCATTCCTTCTCATTCCTCATTCTTTTGCTTCTTTTTTGCACCATTTCAGCCACAGCACACCCTCCTCAGTATGATCAGTATGATGAGGAGACATCTACCTCTTCCTCCCCAGGGGACACTGTCTACACTCTCAAAGTCCAAAAATTAGAGGAAACCAACTTTGACAATCTCCTCTCCTTTGCTTACTACCACAAAACCTGTCCAAAATTCGAATCCATCCTTCACAACAAGGTCAAACAATGGATTCAAAAGGATCATACTTTAGCGGCTAGTCTCCTGAGGTTGCATTTTCATGATTGCTTAGTCAGGGTAAATGAGCTAAACATATATTTTGTTATGTTAAGATATAAAATCATTCAGTTACAAATAGTCTAGAGTTCGATCATTGTTTACTCCTTTTTTAAAATAAAGTAGTATCATCTACTTATTCATCTAAAAGTTAATGCACATGTCACGTCAATCATTTAATAACCAGTGTGGTTAGTTTTGATTATGAATAATAAATAGTAATGAGTTGGGCAATTGATGCAGGGATGTGATGCCTCAATCCTTTTGAAACATGATGGAAGTGAGAGGACATCACAAGTAAGCAAGTCACTGAGAGGGTTTGAGGTGATTGATGATATAAAGGAAGAGTTGGAGAAGCATTGCCCCAAGACAGTGTCATGTGCAGACATCCTGACAGCAGCTACAAGAGATGCCACAGTTGAGCTGGGTGGTCCTTATTGGGCAGTTCCCTATGGCAGGAAAGATGGGATGGTCTCCATTGCCAAAGAAGCTGAAATGGTTCCCATGGGCCATGAAAACACCACTTCCTTGCTTGAGCTTCTTCAATCCAAAGGCCTCAATGTCCTTGACTTAGTTGTTCTCTCAGGTAAACAATTCTAAACAATAAGCTTTTAAGTTCGTCCTGGGAGTAGTCAGAATCGATCAAATTCATCTCAATGCTATAAAAATAGTTATATTAGTCTCTGCGATTATTATAAGTTGGTCAAATTAATTATTCGTTATCAATCAAATTAGTCATTTTCAAGAATTAATTTGAACAACTTTTGACAACTTAAGAGATTAATATGACAATTTTCATAACATGGGGACAAATTTGACTTATTTTCACTTTGCAATGATGAATTTAAAGGTTTATTCTAAATCTAAATGAAATTTTTGTTACTTACACTTACATTGGCACCATTTATTTGTATGAGATCAATTTTGATGTCCTGATTGTCATCCAATCATGTATTATTATATTAGTAAAAGCTGTTAACTCTCCCTCACTGCCCAAAAGTCTAAGTTATAACCATAAATAATTGAATGACAGTTAAAACTCATTTAAATATTTTTTTGAACTTCAAAATGTTCCTCTGAAATTGTTACTAAAAATGATATGATGTGGTGTGTAGGGGCTCATACAATTGGAAGGGCTTCATGTGGATCCATTCAACATAGGCTATACAACTACCAAGGAAGTGATAAACCAGACCCATCCATAGACCCCAAGTACCTCAACTTCTTGCAGAGAAAGTGTAGATGGGCTTCAGAGTACGTGGACCTTGATGCCACAACACCGAAGGCCTTTGATCCTATGTACTACATAAATCTCAAGAAGAAGATGGGATTGTTGTCCACAGATCAGATGTTATATTCTGATCCAAGGACTTCTCCAATTGTTTCTGCATTGGCTTCTGCTCCCTACATTTTCAATCACCAGTTTGCTGTGTCCATGGCAAAGCTGGGGAACCTTGAAGTCCTCTCTGGCCTGGATGAAGGGGAAATTAGGACCAACTGTAATTGTGTAAATGGCAATGCTTATTGATTGATGATGTTCAATTTCTCTGTTTTGCTTGGAACAATCTTTTGATTTTGTACTTGGCTCTTGTTGTAATACTTTCATCTTTCGTGCACACGGATTAATACATCAAATTGTCACACTTTTTACTTCTCATGGTGTAGTAATTATGATTTCAGATATAATTTTAAATACCGATAGTGATACTGAAGTTATGCTACATGTGAATAAGTGTGAAAGAAAGAAAATGGTGGAACTATTTGGATATTAAATATGGTGGAGATATCATATCATAGTGTAGACATCATACTTGATCGCTTATATATATATATATATATATATCATGGGGTTCACCTTCAAATCATGTGATGTAAGTATGAAATTCATGATGTGTATGAGAGATCAAATATAATGTTTATATTATGCTTAGTATTAAAAAAATATTTTTGAAAAGGAAACAGTCATGATAATCAGAATTTCTTAGGTGATTTTAAAGCAAGAGAAAGGTTGTGTTATGATTCATTATACATAGTTCTAACACTAAAACTATCATTGGTTATTATTATTTTTCACTTTCACCACCAACTGATACTTTGAATTGTGAATATATTAGAACTTATTTTTCTCTAAAAGCACTTAAAAAATCTCTCTGTGACGATGATTCTTCCATCCTAATTTTATGACGCATTTCAGCTTCGGACTTGTTATTTTTAGAGGTATGTTATGTGAACATAACATTTTAGATAGAGACACCTGTCACATTAACCATCCAAATCTCTTACAAATTTTCTTATGAACATGTCATCCAATGGGGGTAGGGACTAGGGTGTGTCTGTCTATGTACACGTTGTTTTTCTTTATAGCATGTAAATAATAATTTGAGCAAAAGTTTCACTAATCTTTTATTTATTTATTAATTTTTCTTTCTAAATCACAATTCCAACATATAAATCCAAATAGGCAGGCACTAACTAGTGGTCACAAAGCACACAGATACTATTTGCCACTCTTCTCAAAGAAGTTGAATGATGTCCATGCAGAGATTTTCATCAATCCCCTCTTTCCCTTTTCATATCTTCAGAAGACTTTCCTCTCTTTTATATATAGCTTAACTTCTTTTTTCATTATATAAGCTCCATTATCTTTCTCTCTGTTACCTTGAGCTCCAAAAGAACGATTCACCATATACACACACATTCACCTACAATCTTCTTTTTTCTATAAGCTTCTTGAATGATTTTTATAAGGAAGTTTGTTTTGCATGGCTGGTGATGCAAAATCTCCCTTGTCCACTTGCATGGCTCTCTTCTTCTCTTTGCTCTTAGTTTATTCTCACTTCACCATGGCTGTGCTAATTGAACACAGCTTCTCTCCTTTAACTTCTAACAAAGATGGTGCCAACAAGAGGAACAGCATGGTTGCTGCTTCATCAAGATCGGAAGGTAGTACACAAAGTTCCAAAAGGGATATGGCAGTGAAAGAAAATGGGAGAGGCCTTCAACTGCAGGGTACAAAGAGAGGAAGAGCTCCAAGGCCGCCATTGCAACCGCGAAAGAGGTTCTTCAGTGCTAATGAACATGAAGTCCCCAGTGGTCCAAACCCCATCTCAAACAAGTAAATTCAGCAATAGAGGAAAAAAATTATGGTTTATGGCTTATCCCTTATTGGCTTTCAGGTTTTCTTTTTTCTTTTTTTCCTTTTTGTTTTTATTTTCCAATTTGGATTTTGGAAAGGATTAGTTTGAACTTGTGAGGCTTCAAGAGAGGTTTGATTTCAGTGAAGTCTGTGTTCATATTGTTGTTCTTTAAATTTGTTAGCAATAGCATGAGATCATCACGTACCAATCATTTAAACATGAGATCAGCATATATGTTTGCATATATGAGAGATTCCATATTCTATACTTTGTTGTCATCATTATGTTTGTGTTATGCAATTGGATAAAAAGCAATGAATGAAGTGACATGAACAATGATGACATTCAAATTTGCATTATGAACGTTTTGGGGGTGCTTTTTTGTTTTAGACGAGGAGGTTTTGCTCACTGCACACAATGATGAAAAAGAGAAAATTGAGGTGAAGTAAAGGAGCCAGAACACCCCTTCCCTTCAAAAACACCATTGTTTTGCGTGAAAAAGTTCCATAAGGATTTGGCATCCAAGGTGTTGTAGTGTTTGAAAGGATCAATGTCCCAAAATACCCTCTGTCCCTTTCCTTTAAAACTGAAGCAAAACCAAATTGACTTGATTCTTATACATAATATATCTCCATGCAGTGTCTCTTTCTTTATGTGGTAGTACATACCCCTTTTTTATTTTCTGCGTTCATCATTAGAAACTGACAAACTTAATTGGTATGATATTTGGGTAATTTTTCATTGTTTTGCTTGTCTAGTAGATTGTGTGTATTAGATTATTGGTTGCTCCCTGTGGTACTACACTCTTTGATCACGATGATTTCAAAATTCGGGATAAAGCTACCAAGATTCCAAAGTGCTAATCATCATAAATTGTCCTTTTGCATATTTTGGTATGAAGTACGTTCACACCTATCAGCACTGTACCACATTTCCACTTACTAAATTCAATGTTGAGTGTAATGGATGCAATGCATGGAGGGACATTTTCACCACATGCAATCACTTTAAGATTTGAATAATGTTAGTTCTATATCTTTAGTGACATCTTTAAAAGAATACTCCAAAATGTTGTTTAAACATTGATTAAATGCGATTTCCAACTTGTCTTTGAATAAATGTTTAAGGAAAGAATGTCTGTAAAAGTAATACAAATAATATTGTTGTTAAAACTTTTAACCCAAAATGTAGGTTCAAGTTAAAACACAGAACTAGAAGAAGAGGTAAGCTAGTTCTGTGTAGGCACTGAGACATGATTTTGGCCTTTACTTTTGGGGTTCAAGGGGTCTTGTTGCTTTAACCTGTTACTTTAATTTGTTATCAGGACTCAATTTCACTGCTTTGTAAGACTATGGCTCTTGGGAATGTTTGTCAAACCAAAAAAAAAAAAGTGAAAAAGAAGAACAAAATAACTGGTTGTCTGCTTTGCCAAAAGCAATCAAAGTGCTTTGACAGCTTTCCTTTTTTTACGGACTGTTATCTTTATTTGGTAGTTACAATTTTCTTTATTATTAATGTTTTTGGTCTTCCTTTGAACTTTGGAGGAATGGTTGTTTTGTGCTGATCAGATGCAGCTTATAACTGTTCACTGTTCAACTTTGTGTAACAATTTCTGATGTGTATGAAATCAACCATGGATAAGCATGCACAGCATATTAATTTACCCAGTCATGAACTTATGTATAAATTAGACAATATACATCTAAGCCTCAATCTCCACCAAAAATGAATGTAAATTGACAGCTCATGGCTTTGTAAATCATGCTTTGCTAACAAACTCCACGTCAAATAAGAGGACTGAATCAGGAGGAATGACACATGAACCTGCATCAAACTAGGTATAAACTTCTGCTTGGCAAGGCAAAATTGGTAAAAGTACCCCACAGGTGTAAAGGCAATGCATAATTCATTAGATTACTACTATGCTAAAAAAACTGCGAAACATGTTGCTAGTCTAACCCGGCTTGGCATGCTTTCCTTGGCTCAAGCTTCTCAATAAATTTGCTACATGTTTCAATATTGTATTATAATCATCTTTTTACTGTACCCTTGACTTATGTTCTTTATGATCTAAGGATGTGCAAGCCATGGCATGATTTTCTACAAATATCCTTTCCACCAATTTCTGTATATAATTAAGAAATAGCTACTGTAAACTGTATGTTCAACAAGTCCAAGTCCAAATTGCTAGTTTAACAGAGATATGCTGGTAGCTACTAGCTAGTAATATTAAGTGAAGTTATTAGATAACAAATTATGGTTTTATCAATACTGATTTAACCATTTTTATCCTTTCTTCTCCAGCACTTGTTAGTAAACAGGATAAAAACAGAGAAATAGAGCTCCCATGAGTTCATTCCCTTCTCCAATTTGCCTTTGTTATGTAACTTGTAGCAAATTTGAAGCTCTAGTAACTAGTTCTTCTCCTTAGAGTGATACTATTAATACCAGTTAAAGATGAAAGACTTGATCTATATAAGACCTACATAGAAGCAGTGCAAAAGAACCAAGAGCAAACAACATTTCATCTTTATTTGCCACACAATTATATGGGTGAATTTGTGATGACAATGTCAAAGTATTGTTTAGCAGCAAGAGAATACATGCACATGCACACACTAGAAAAGAAGAGAGTACTTGCCTCCTCTACAACCGGCCCCTCTTGAGCCATACCCGAGTTCAGGAGGAAGCTTCAATACACGTTTCCCTCCTATGTTAGAAAAGAAAACACATTTTTCACCTTTGGTTGTTATAAATCAATGAATTTACGATGCCAATTAAAAAAGAAGTAGTACCTGCAAGCATGGGAGGAATTCCATCACCTCCTAAAATGCCTTCATCCCATCCTTTGATGACCTAAGAAAGTCAATAATAATTTTAATCTAAGTATGGGCAGCACAGAAACAGAAGTGAAGAACTCTATAATATGGCTGCTTATGAATTATGATGGTTGTCTTGCAATGAATGTCTCAATAAATAAACTAAGAAATTTACTCTAAGGTTTTTTATATTAACAATTCTTCAGAAGCTGGCCTTGTGTGATTTCGCATGATTACAAACCGACAAGATCTTTCTTTACTGGTATTTTGAAGAAAGGAGACTACTCATAATGCGACTCTTAAATCAAAATGCTATTTTCTCTCAGATTCTCAGGTTCTGAAATAATAATGCAGAGATGCACAGAAAAAATAAAAACACAAGATTTGTGCAGTATATTGCTGCTGTTAGCTTATGTGCTATGAAGCTATAAACCATTAATCATATTTGAGACCTCATACCTCTCCAACGCCAACACGGAATGTAAGGGGCTTGCCACGGTTGTAGCTACTGTCAAAAATTTTCCCATTCTCCAGTCTCCCTACATAATGTGCCTGGATGGGATGATAATACATATTGGTCAAAATACATAGGATCAAATTCAAGTTTTGTTACTTCAGTTCACTTGGCCCAAAGAGGACAGTGATGTCAAATTGACCAAATCAAGGTTGGCACTTGGCAGTATCGAATTCATGCGATCAAATTAGTCCTTGAGACCAACACCAAAAGACCAATTTGATGCTGTCAAGGTTTAGTTAGTCCCAAAATACCCAAGAACAAAGCTAGTTGAACAATTCAGCCCCAAATTAAACACCATGTAAATGCAAAAATAAGAATGGTGAATGGGTTTAACTACCTTAATAAGCTGGCCCTTAACAGCCTGAGGGCCAGTTCCAACAAGTTTATCACAGAAGGCAAGGCCTGAAGGGGCAACTGTTAGTTCACATGGTCCTGATTCAGCTGCTGCTGAAGCGGGGTGTGTTGGAAAGAAAGCATGAAGAAGGCCAAAACTGAAGGCAAGGCCTATTGCATCTCTTCTCTTGAACTGATTAGTTGGGTTGTTCTCACTTTGTGAAAGGAGTACTAGTGCTTGTTGTTGTTGTTGTTGGACTTGGACAGCACATGTTTTGTGGTGATGATGGTGAAGTGAAGAATGGTAATGGTTGCATTTTTGGGGGTGAAGGGAACCAAGGCAAGTCCCAATCGAGTATGGTGCCAGTGAACTCATATCTCTCTCCCTACCAAAAATCAATCTTATCTAAGGATATGGATGCTGTATTTTGGGGTAGGGACTAGGAATGAAAGAAAGAATGAATGGCTGTGGTTCTAATTGATTCATGGAAATCATGGCATGCACTCTTTACCTTCCTTATGGTTATGGGTGCCATCCTTTTACTTTATAATCTCACTGATTGGTCTCACATTTCACTTTACAAGATTTTTTGCAATTAGCCCGAATAAGGCAGAGGTCCATTTTTTATTCATGGCATGGGTCTGAAATAAAATAATAAATCTCAATCTAATTCAATCCATTTTTATAAATACTTTTTGTTTTTAACCATTGATGTTTGATTCACTTTTGACCCACAAACTAACTATGTATGACATGAGAAATTGAAGCGCTCATTTAAGGGAGCCCTTAGTTATTATTTCTTTTCTATTATTTTTTTTTCAAATATTAAATCAAGATCTGTTTCTGTGGATTTAATGGAAATTAGCATATGAATCATTTTTAGACCTCCTTTTCAGTTGTGCCGTAGAATTGAATAGACAATTGTGCCCTCCTTTTCAGTTTTATTTTACCAACAAGTCCCTATTGCTATCTCTATGTAACCTAACCTAGCCGAAACCACTGCCTCCTTCGCTCGCGCTTCACTTTCCACTCTGTAGCCGCAGTTTCTCATTTTACCCAGGTAACCCAAAACACCCTCATGTTCTTCCTTTTCAATTCATCCTCGATTTCTTGTTAGCAGAAACCTCGATGCTGTTGTGCAAATTTTTGATTGAATATATATTTTTTTAATTTTTTTTTTGTGATATAAGGGTTTTCCTCCGTTGTTTGTATTTCACTTCCAGAGTTCCAGTTATATAGGTTTCATTGGTGTTCTTTCTCTGCTCTGATGCAACGCATTGCATGACTTGCTATTGAAATTTCCTTTTTGACAAGATGGTTCAAACTATCATAGACTCGGTGCTTTGTGTATGTTCTAGGAACGAAAAGCCTCCTTAAGGGAGGGGGACTGGGTGTAGCCTAAACATGCTAGCTGTACTCCTGAAATCTTGTGTTAGGTTATTTCATGTTTTCTAGTTTTTCAGCTGTAACAAATGCATTTCGTTTGACTGATGTTATGATTTCATTTTGAGGGCGACGATGCTGAGTTTTTTTTTCATTAAAAGAAAGTTACAAATTTTGATTTCTAAATGTTTGGGTCATTCATCTGCTTGATGAACGTTTATATTCCATGGAGTTCGATGTTCTGATGTTCTCCCATCACGTAGGATATTGTTTCAAAATTAGAAATTTAAAATGAATTCCGTTAACGAATTTAAGACACTAAACAATTGAAGTTATTTGAATAATTTTTAAGATTTTTTTTCTATAAACATAAGAATTTGTTAAATGAAATTATTTAATTTTCCTAATGGATTTGGTTCTAAAAGCAGCCTAAGTAATTCTCTGAAACCCCAAATTGAAGCGTAGCAGCAAAAAAGGGAACACGAGAATGGCAAAGTCGTTGAGATCAAAGAGGGAGAAGAGGCTGAGGGCTATTCGCAGGGAGATGGTTGAGCCTCTCTATGAACCGAAAGAAGCTGCAAAGCTGGCCGCCCAAGAAGCTGCCCTTGCTGCACCTAAGCTGCCAGTTCGCCTCCCATCAAACTCTGCCATGGACGCTTCCACCTCTGCTAACGACACCAATATGGGTATCTTATCATCTCTGTTACTTTATTTCTTCCCTCTGCTTCTTTGTTTGTGAGGAATCAGTTGATTGATGTGTATTTCAATGAGAGGTTCTAATCTTATGGTGGTTTTGTGAATGAATTTATGAGTATAAATATGTTAAAATGCATTAAATGGAGTGAATTTGATAAGCCTGGAATTGATCTTAATACTATTTGGGAGAGTGTGTGTGTGTGTTTTGTATGCAATATATCACAAAGCCTGGAATTGGGTCTGACTGGAACTAAGTTTAGAAGATGGTGTTGATTTACTTTGCATATCATTTGTCACTTCATGTTCATTGGGCATCAAGTCATCAACAAAAAATTATTGTGAAGTGTTGCACAATAAAATTATGTTAAAAGGAAAATTCCCTACTGTGTTTCAAAAAAATAGTATGCATTGGAATTTGGTTGCCTTGCAAGCACAATCTAATATCTTGTCTTGTATCTGCTTTTGAATTTGGTAGATGTGGAGATGGCTGATGGCAATCAAAGCATGACTTCGTTAAAGCCTAGTGGTGGGATATCGAAGAAATCCCTAAAGAAATTGAAGATAGCTAAGAAGAAGAGCCGTGGCAAGGGAAAGCCAAAGAGGAAGCGTCACATATAACTCCAGTAAAGAATGGTCATGATTTCGTTCTTTGATCCTCTGTGGCATTTAACATCTAAAACCTAGTAGTTTAGCTTCCAAAATGTTATGAGCCTGAGACTTGAAAATAGTTAAATGTCTACTTTGGCATGAGTTTTTACCGGTATTAGCACATTGAAACTGCTTAGCAGAAGTGTTTGACGGACATCATCCTTTACAACATTTAGTTTACCCTTTCATTTAGCAGTGTTACCTACCAATAGCGTGTATGATGTAAACACAAATTCGTGGAACTTTCGATGTTTCCTATATCAATATGATCTCTGACTTGGAGCATTGACTGTTTGACTCAATGCTTTGATACCATGGTTGTGGAATTTGTTATTGTAGGTTGCGGCCTAGTTGGAGCTTCTATTCGTGAAGAGTGAAAAGACTGGTCAAATTTTGATCGAAATGAAGATCATTCTAATCTCATCATTTTGAGCTGTGGACCTTTTTATTAACTAGATATTAAGGAACACAATTTAGATGTAGAAGAGGTTATGTTGAAGACTTGTTATTATGAACATGAAGGATTGGATGTTCAATTCCATCGTGTTTTTAGTGTGGAATTTTTTTGTGTTTATTTCTACATCATTTTAGTGTTCTCGTAGAGTCTTTTGTTCCTTTTAGCTCCAGCTCTAAAAATGGATCAAACCCTTCACAGGCGTAATTGGCTCCAGCTGCAAGACGATTGAAGGAAAGTTCTCAAATGAAAAGCTTCAGCTTTCTCAAATGAGGCTATACAAAACTATAGTTGAAACTTGAACACCTCGATACTAAACATTTTTCTTTATACTTCGTTCTAAATGTTTTTAACGCTTTTCTCAATAATCTTAATTAAGTAGTTCTATTTAAATAAAGTTGATCTTCGTTCCAATTCTCACTTTTGCTATTTACGCTGTCAATTAGTTGGTGATTAACTAGATTGCAATTATTAATACAAGTTGTAGCTAAACTAATTAGAAGTAATCAGAAAAAAAAAGCCAAAATTGAGCCGAGAAGATAACTAACAAGACAAATGGATTAGACAAGAATGTAGAGGACTACTGAAAGCAGAAAATCTCTGTTGAAGACGAATTTAGCCATTAAACTTGTAAACAATTACGAATGTAGGCGAATCTGTACAAAAAGTAAAAAGATTTGTTCTAAGAGACAAACAGAAGGGTGAATACGTAGTGAAACAAAACATATCCCAATTACATTACAAGTTAGATACATGATAGACTCTCAAAACCATTGTAAAAAAAAAACACATCATTTTCCTAAAATAAAATATGCGACAGGTGGATATATATGATATGCTGGATGCCATTCCGCAGTGCTGTGATATTGAAATATTCATGAAACGTAGATGCAATGGTACAAGGACGATGATGTCATTACCCTTATAAGCCACGAATCTTATTATTTAAACATCTAAAGAGGGCATAAGGAAAAAAAAAAAAAATATTGCATGATGGTATACACTTATCGATACCTATATTACGAATTATGATGTGAACATAGTAATGTCTAACAAATAGATTAATAAATAAAATAAAAGAATGTATGAGCAAGCCATTGCAAGATGTAAGATTTATATCGATGACGATGTTTACTTCACCCTTAATGCCTGGCCTCATAAAATAATATGCCGTGCCGGCCAATGACATTAAAACAAGTTTGGATTGTTGTAAAAAAAAATTAGTGAGTAGATTAGATGATAGAAACTTTTAATTTTATCATGAGCATATATAGTCAACTCAAAAACATTTTATTATCTGTAGACCTCTTACAGTTTCAGAATGAAGCACGTTATACTAACACTATGCTCTTTCAAAATAAATAATTAACGGTTGTAAACTTTTCTTTCATATAAGAAAAATATAATGGTTGTAACTTTTCCAGGACCACTCCCACTTAGTAAATTTATTGATTAATGTATTGAAGGGGTACAATTTGGATCCTAGAGCTCTTCTGTGGGTTTGGTGTAACAACCCTACTTTTTCCCTTAAGTTAAAATGCTGTTTAGGAAATAATTAAAAATATAATAAGAAGGAAAAGGTGAGATAAAAATGAAATAAAATTCAAATATTAAATTTTATCTCTGTAATATTAGTTAAAATAATAATTCTGCGATCTCGTGGCGTCTGGTGACGTTCGGGTCGAAATTAGGGTTTTATTATAATTTCCTCACGACTCACAGGAGTCTGTAAAATATATTAATATGAAATTAAATTTAAGAATAGTCCAACTAAGATTTAAATATTAACAAGGATAATTAATAGGTCACAACGGTGTGTCCGGAATATTTTTAGGACGTTCGGACATAAATAATTAATGAGCAAACATGACCTAAAAACACACTAAGGGCAAAATAGGAAATATACATGGCCATGGGACTAAGAAAAGCCCACGGCAGCCCTTCCCCCCATGCAAACCCGAAACACACATACACAAAACACACCAAAGTCATTTCATTTCTTCTTCCTAAGTTCTAAGGCTTCAAGCTCCATAATCATCAAAGTTCAACCATCATCCTTTGTTCTCATCATCATCAATCATTCTCAAATCCATCAAGAAGGCAAGCTAGCATCAAGGTTAAGAGTTTCTCTTCAAGTGGAAGCAAGAGCATCAAGTTCCATAACCCTAACCTCCATAACCTAGGTTTTTGTTCTTTCTTGGAAAGAAAAGTTCAAGCAAGCCATCAAGCTTCAAGTTCATCTTTCTCATCATCATAATTCATTCCTAAGTCCATAAGGAAGGCAAATCAAGAGTAGTTGGTGAGTTTTCATCCCTTGGTGAAGAACCAAGCTTCCATAACCTATGTTGCCCTAATTATGTCAAGTATTTCATCTTAGGTCAAGGAGACTTCAAACAAGCAAGCAAGGCTTGATTTCCTCTTCCTTCTAGCATCAACAAGTTCTTGAGGAAGTGGGTAACTCTAGTTCCTCACCTCTTTGATGGTGACTAAGTGTTGTGTGCTTGTATGTGTATGTATGTGAATTTTGAGTTTATGGACATAAATGCTAGAAATGATGTTAGGACTTAGGAAGACAATTCTGAAGGGTCTTGTGACCTGGATTAGATAGGATTATTGTGCTTGAATTATGTGTGAAACTCAAGCAGGTGCCATGGGAAGCTAAGGGGAGAAAATGGAAGAGAAGAGCAATTCGGTTTTCATGTCTCGCACAGGGGCCGCTGAGCGGGGTCTCAGGCACCGCTGAGCGAGACAAGGCTTACGTGGAAAGTTAAAAAGATATTTTTAAAGTAAGGCGGTGGAAGAAAATTCGGGAAAGTTGCAGCCGCTGAGCGATAAGGTTAGTACCGCTGAGCGATACAACCTTTATCGCTGGGCGCAAAGGCTCAAACCGCTGAGCGAACATCAGTTTTCGCTGAGCGGCTTGAGACTAGAGAAAGCTATGGCACCCTCTTGAGGCTCATAGACTAGTATTTGATGCTGTATCTGTGATCGTTAGTTGAATTGTATGAATGTAGATGCTGTACATGAAGGAAATGTACTAAACATGTATATGTCATGTAATCTGTGATGATATCTGTAGCATTCCATGCATTCATGATACACCTAGTTAAAGACATGATAATTAACTCTGAGATAAGTAAAGATGCTGAAATGAACCATAGGGAACCAGTATGCCATGCTGCAGGTACCAAAATGCGGAAAAGGGCCAATGCCCAATGCTGCTGAAAAAGGGCCAATGCCCAATGCTGCTGAAAAAGGGCCAATGCCCAATGCTGCTGAAAAAGGGCCAATGCCCAATGCTGCTGAAAAAGGGCCAATGCCCAATGCTGCTGAAAAAGGGCCAATGCCCAATGCTGCTGAAAAAGGGCCAATGCCCAATGCTGCTGAAAAAGGGCCAATGCCCAATGCTGCTGAAAAAGGGCCAATGCCCAATGCTGCTGAAAAAGGGCCAATGCCCAATGCTGCTGAAAAAGGGCCAATGCCCAATGCTGCTGAAAAAGGGCCAATGCCCAATGCTGCTGAAAAAGGGCCAATGCCCAATGCTGCTGAAAAAGGGCCAATGCCCAATGCTGCTGAAAAAGGGCCAATGCCCAATGCTGCTGAAAAAGGGCCAATGCCCAATGCTGCTGAAAAAGGGCCAATGCCCAATGCTGCTGAAACAGGGCAAATGCCCAATGCTGAAATTGGCTATATGCCACATGCTGAACAGGCCGTGATCACGTGAGCCACTATGATCCCACTTCAGGAGGTCGAGGCATCCTGAATGTGGAAGCCCGCCACAGGTGGTGTCGATATGGCATACCTGGAGGTGTGCGGTTACCACGCCTATGCATTGTCGAAAGGGGGCAAGCTTAGGTGGGGGTACAATATCCGCCCACTGTCGAGGGGTCCCGAGGGGGCACACGGCAGGTGGAAGCCCACCGCAGTAAGGTCTAGACAGTGTCGGCCTATACTGAGGGTGTGAGGTTATTCCATCATACTAGTGTCAACAGAGGACATTACTATGGTGGGAATAACACACATTCTGTTATGCTGTTACATTCTATTATGCTGTTACATTCTGTTAGACATGTTATTCTGATAATTCTGTCATGTTTATGCTGCTGACTATGCTACATATATTCTGTTGATTCTGTTATGTTTACTTTGGATGACTATGTGATGCATACTCCGATGATTCTGTTATGCTGAATGTACTCTGATTATATGTTGTTATTCAGTTTGATTGGAATGTATGATCTGCTGTTATGCCGTACCGTCAAGAGCACGCTCAAGACGGTTTACACGAAATATTAATCAGCACGAGAATGTAGTAAGCAAGAGTAGTTCCCATGTCACATATTAATGCAAATAAAGCCGTTCAGATAGGCCAGATAATAAATGGTAGGGACTTTAGTATGTATGTTCACTAGAGATCTCTGAGCGGCCTGAAGTCCGACATAATCTGATACGAGACTCAGGAACTAAAGTTATTTCCACTGAGAACCTACCGTTCTCATCCCCACTGTTTTATGACTTTAGGTACAGAAGATGATGAGTCCTATTTTGAGGATGCGGATGAGCCGCCAGCTGAGCCATGAGCGGCTAGGAGATAGTTAGACATTTACATTTTGCCAAGGACATACTGAGTAGCATTCCAGTAGTCCTTGTATTTTGTTGCTGTGTATTCTGGATTATGTATTTGATATGTTGATCTATGTACATATTATGTATATCTTATACTATGTGACCTTGTATGGTGGACCCACTGGATGTATATTACAGATTCTAATTATGATAATGTTATCCGCATTGTTATATTTGTTTTACTCCAACGCATGGCTCTATTTTAGTATTGATGCGATACAAGCAAAAGTTTAAAATGGGTCCTTATTTTCGTGAGCAACGATTATTTTCAAAAGATAACTATGGACCAAGGTATTCCGACCAAGTAGACAACAACCTAGTGAGCTTTGTTTACTACCTGCAAGGACTTCGACGCTCAAGTCAGTGAAGGTTTGAAGCAATAGGGGAATCAAAGGGGGAGATGGGTTCTGGGCGTACCTGGTGTGCTGTTTAGGTTTAAATACCTGAGTGGTGGCTGTAAATTCCCCTATCCTGGCGATCTTTCCGTTGAGTTGGCCTCTGAGGATCGTGGAGCGCGAGTCCTTGGAGGGAGGATATGACGGGGCTAGAATCTATCTGATCGTTGGCGGGGCGATAACTCGGGTCAGGTTGATCTGCTGACCTTTGGGTTTAGGTTCCAAGATGAGTCTTAATGGCCCAGTCTATAACAGGAGCCCCCCAGCTCGGAGTTTGAAGTGAAGCTCCGTGGTCCGAGTTAGATACGTGTGTGCCATCTCGAAATTGTTCCGTGGAAAAAGGTTCCGTGGTATTAGAGACGTATGATAATATGAATTTGTTCCGTGGAAGCTTATGCGTTTTATGATTTTATTGCTCTTGGTTTGGTACCGGGCTTATGACTTGGTTATTTTATTGCTCTTGGTTTTGTACCGGGCTTATGACTTGGTTATTTTATTACTCTCGGTTTTGGTTATCGGGCTAAAGTAATTTTTCTTTCCGCGGATTGTTGTCGATGCCCGAGTGATCAGTTCGAGGGAATTATTTCTTTACCGCTTTTTGATAAGTGCCCAAAATACCCAATTTTCATCGTTCAAAATGGCACTTATTCTCACATATTTTAAAGAATTATCTAATTAAATCTTTATGTTTTGTAGGATATTAATATATTTTGAAGAATGGATGCAAGCATAATTTATAAAGAATAATCCCATGAAGAATGGAAAGAAAGGGCAGAATTGAAAAAATGCTTAAAAGAGAAGATTCTGGACGAAGCGTCGCTCAGCGAGGAACAAGTCACCGCTCAGCGCATAAGGAAGAATCGCTCAGCGATGGAACCTGTATCGCTGAGCGAAAGTACGTCGGCAGCCACTTGCGTCGGCGCATTTATTGCGCCAGCTGGAGCCAACTCAGATTGCGGCGCCGCCCTGACACGACTTGACCGCCGCCCTGCAAAAGCT